>JBBJLS010053826.1:0-13255 GCA_037577275.1 Bryconaethiops microstoma
GTATTCACACATATGTATACACACACACATACACATACATGTACACACAAACACATCAAGCGAGCTGTCCCCTCTGCAGCAGGTTATTAATGTGTTTTCATGTTTTGATTAGTCTTTAATCTCACATTACTGTTTTGTTTTTAGGACTGATTTCAAGTTGTTTTATTATGAATTATTTAGTGTAAGATTGTTTTATTAGTTATTATTGTAGGGTTATTATTTTATTAGGATCTTCTTAGTGTAGTTTTAAAATAGTATTTTGTTGTAAAGTTGTTTAATTAGGGCTTATTATAGTGTAAAACTGTGTTTACCATGGATTTTTGTAGTGTAAAGTAATTTACTCTGATTTTTGTGCTGTAAAGTTTCTTTGGGGATATTCAGTAGCACAAAGATTTTTTTGTTTAATATTATTGGAGTGCAAAGCTGTTCCTTTGGGGGTTTATTGTCTATGTTTATGGAGGTGTAAAAATATTTTTTTATGAAGTTGCTTTTCTTTAGTGTGTGTGTGTGTGTGTGTGTGTGTGGATAATCTGACAGGTCTAACCTGTTCGCCTGATCACGGAATGTCTTTATTCTCATTAACAGTAACTCTGATGGTGAGCTTTGAACTTTATTATGATGAAGGTACACAAAAATCATCCCTTTTCTACGTACTTTTTTGTGTGTGTGTGTGTGTGTGTGTGTGTGTGTGTGTGTGTGTGTGTGTGTGTGTTTATGTATACATGTGTATGTGTGTGTGTTTAGGGTGTTTGTGTTTGCGGACCCCGCCGTGTTCTCTGAGTCTCTGGGTTTGGTTCTGAGGGCTGATGTTGAGGCTGCAGGTCAGACGGAGACCCCGCTCAGTCTGATGCAGAAGGCGGTACAGCGTTCCCTACAGGCCACACTGGGCGAGGAACACTGCCATGGCCCCACACTCACAAAGGCCCTGCAGGTGGGTGCACTGCTCACACATGCACACAGATACAGAGACACATATAAACACACACACACACACACACACACACACATTAATTACCACACATATACACAAACAAACTAAACACACACATACACAAACAGATACACACACAGACACACACTGATTTGCACACACACACAAACACACTGATTTGCACACAAAAACACACACACACAGACACACACACACACAACTACGTCATAAACCTTCATAAATGTACTGAAGTCTGTTATCTGAGTGAAATTTGAGCCATCAGTACAGTCATGCAGTTCTCACAGTGGCAATTAAAATACTGTTAATGCCATTCATTGATAAAGCCAGTAATACAAGTAAATTCAATTCATTTTTTTCTTACACTTGTTCACATATCAGTTTTGTAAAGAGCAATTTGTACAAATGTAAAAGTGTAAACAGTTTTTGCACACAAACACATCTATAAATAAATTAATTAATACAAATTCAAGAATCAGTGAAATATTACAAATAAGTAAAAAAGAAACGTTGATCTAATCTGGTCCACAGAGAGCTGCTTAGGCCTGCAGGGCTGCTTCCGTTTAATGTTTAACTGAGATCAGACCAACAACAGGCAGGTGGAGTTTTATTTTCAGATGTAAAAGACAGTGAGCAGGAAAAAACAGAAACACAGACACGGACATCCATACACACACCATACACAGACCATCGACACAAGTGTGTGTGTGTATGTGTATATTAGATGTATGTGTGTTTGTCAGGGTGTTTTCCTCTGTAGTTCTGTGTGTTTCAACATCTCTGTCGATCAGGCTGTTTTTGTACTCAGTGGTGTGTGTGTGTGTGTGTGTGTAGGAGCTGGAGGATGTGGAATGTTATTTTGGCGAGGTGATGGCGGCTGTAGAGCTGAGTGCTGCGGAGGGAAAGAACCAACAGAGTCAGAACCACCTGATCCAAAAACTCCATCAGCTCCACACGCAGATCCTCCTCAGCACAGGGAAAGGTAACATCTCTGTTTCTCTCTCTCTTTCTCTCTCTCTCTCTGTTATTTGGTTATTTATGGAGGCGTTGTTTGTTTTTTAGATCCATTGTCCCGTGGTTCCCTGTCCGACGTTCCGCTTCCCAGTCCGGACATGAGCTTCCACATGTGGTGGGAGGAGGAAGAGCTCTGTGAGTGTGTGTGTGTGTGTGTGTGTGTGTGTGTGTCCAACCACTGTATGTCCAAATGTGTGTCAACACCTGCCAGTCTAGCATTTCTTCTGAAGTAATAAAGGACTTGCTTTTACACGGCAGCATTAGTGAGGTCAAATAATCATGTTGGAACATTGCTGTGAGGATTTGTTGTAACCGCAAGACTATTAGTGAAGTCAGGCACTGATGTTGTAGAGACTAGGATTTCCTTACAGTGGAGGTGAATGGAACCAGACATCTCCAACACAAATACTGTCATTTTATTCACTATTGATCCCCAGTGAAGCTTAAACGTGTTTATATGATTGATGATGACGATGGTAAAATGGTGGACTTGCACTATTTGTACTAATTAATGACATCCAGCATGCATTCCTCCACTATGAATGGGTTTAGTTTTACAACCAAAATCTTCTCAGAACTCTAGTAGAACAACTTCTCAGGCGTCACGTGGTGCAACCATAACCATCTGATGGAATACCTTTATGTGAGGGAATTTTTAGAAGTGGACGCCTGGTTCCATTCACCTCCACTGTGAACAGAGTGTTTGTTTGAATATGCAGTAAATGTGAAATTTCTCCCCCTCAGGGAGAGAGCTTACCAAGTTCATCCGCTCCAGCTCAGTGTCGGACAGTTTCTCTCCATCTGCGGATGAGTTTGACCTGCCTGACCTGCTAACCGACCTGGACTCGGAGATGCCACGTCATTCCATTATGTCCACAGACAGCGGCATTGAGAGGGACATGCCTGCGGCCGACAGCTCAGACACAGAGGGCAGCGGGGGTAGGAGCGTGAGGGCGGAGGTGGGGCAGGGTCGTCTGTCCCGGCGCGGATGCATGAAGGTGAAGCCGTCAGTGACGGACAGCATGGCTCTGATGCAGGACGCTCTGGAGGAGACAGGGAGCAGCAGGAAGACGCTGCAGAGGAAAGCGGGTCAAAGTAACACCTTCCTTCAGCAGCAGCGCCACTTCACCGCCAACATCGTGGTGATGGGGGACGACCGCGTGCTGGGACGACTCGCTAGGGCCTATTACTGGCTGAGGTGAGTGAGGAACCGTGTGTGCGTCCGGCATGTCCACACACCATCTGTGGAGCATCTTCAACCCTTAGCACCTGAAGGACGTGTCAGATGCACAGCACTGCTTAAATATGCTCACTGCTTAAACAAAGTGCTTCTTTATTTGATGGTTCTGTGTCTCCAAGCAGAGCTTCACTCATCACATCAAGATTCGTTTTGTGATTGTACACCGTTTAGAATCAGAAATCTCAAACTTTACAGTGTTTGGAACATTAAAAATAGCATTGATTTTTAAAAGTTACAATAACTAAATATGTTTTTATTTCTGATTATAAACTCAAGAGGTGGTGGGCGGGGTGTGATGAGGTGTATGAGCGTAGTGGTGGAAGAAAGGTGTGTGTGAGAGTGTGGTGTAGGGAGTGAAAGGGGTGTATTTTTTAATTTGAGCCTTTCCTCCTATTTATTTTTATTTCTTTTCTTTCTTTTGCAGTCTTGGAAAGCCTTTCTTTCACTTCCTACTCTGTCTTCCATCCCACGCTTCATTTCGTTCTCATTCCCTCACTCACTTTCCCTTGTTTCCTTGCTCCCTCATTTTCCCCCTTTTTCTTTGAGTTTAGTTTTCTTATTCTTTTCCTTTCTCCCTTTCCCTGGCCATTCTTTTCTTATCCCTCTGCCTCACTTCTGCTGCAGATTAGTCTTGGAGTTCACATAATAATTAAAGGCCCTGGCAAAGTGGCTTAAAATACATACAGATATTTCTAACACTAAAGGTATGCCTTAAATTACGGATTTATCAAAGTTATACTCTAGATAAATGTTTGTATGAAGTTTTATACAATTTAATAACAGTTAAATGCTCTAAATATCTCAGTTCTTTTGCAATTTCTGTTGTGATGCAAGAGAAGAACAAGGTGCTACCCTGTGGAGGTCAGAAGCAAAGTTATCAGAGTAGAGGCACATACCGAAAGTAAAAGTGTATTAAATACAATTTTAAATGCTAAAATTATATTAGCTAAATAACTATAAATACCTAGGAGCCACTGTACTGATATAATAATATTATGCTGACAAATTGTAATTCTACACTGTATTGATTTTTTGTCCCACCACCAGTTTAAAACATAATGATGGGAAATCAACAATTTTACAGGTGTGCGTTTTAATCCTGTGGGCCCAGAACTGAATTTTTTAAGTGGACCCAGTCGTCTCTCAAACAGAACCGAGGTCACGGGGGATCATAAAATGCAATAATAAAATGAGAAATATAATTTTCACAGTGTTACAGTCATTCTATAGAACAGGACCCCCAGCAGTCATAACGCAAGTGGCCTCAAGGCCTTTAAAGGTCAAAGATACTGTAAGAAGAGTTTGCAGGAACACGTGGTTTCAGGTTTTCGTGGCTAGAGATTTCCCCTAAACTGAGTCGACTTTATTCTCATTCGAAACAGAAAGAGTCTGCAGACCCTCCAGATGCATAAGACCTTCAGACAATCACTAAATACATAAGTATAATTTAAGAGCAAATTTCCAAAACTTTTTTTTCCCGGAAAATCGCGTTTTACTTGTTTTACCTATTGGAAAGCAATTACAGGAAAAAAACATTTTAATTGAAATTTTACAGTTACGTGTCATTTTTCAATGTCTGTTTCTAAAGTGCAACTCCTGCACATTTTAGTATGAGCTAATTTCTTTAAAAATATAATGAAAACAAGTAAGTTTTTAAGTAAATCAATATTCAATGTCACAAAATTATGTACAAGTTTAATATTTATATCCTACTTCATGACACAGCATAGAGTCAAGGACAGCTAACTGCATAAAAATTGTAAACATACATCTGTCTACCGACTGTGCGAATGGACTGAGTAAGTTTTGGAAATTCTTCTAATCTTGTACCGTGTATTATGCAAGGACTGAGTGAGTTTTGGTCGGTTATACTATTGCACATAAAGAGGGAATGTAAAAATATGCCAATAGTAGTGTTACCTAAAGAATCACAAAAAATGGACTGAGTGAATTTTTGGAAATCAATAATAATATACAACAAATCCTGCCTTCCCTTTTGTAATAACAATCCATATGTATTATATATGTATGTAATAATATGTATTACACACACATGTCTATATGTAATATATATGCCTCATATGTATAATGTATTTGTAAGTATGTATATGTAAGAGTAGCATGCCCTTTATGTATTATATTTAAATAAGTATTTGTATATAATAAGTATATAATAATTTCCCATATGTACTGTCAATTATGCCACTGACCGACTGCATGTTTCATTAAGAGGAGGTCATAACTAGGTCTGGTTAATGGAGTTAATAGAGTAAAATGTGTGAAACATTGAGTTTTTTGTTTCAGTTTTTATTTTAGACATATTACCCATCTCTAATGACTAATACCCCCCAAAAAAAGTGGCACCGCAGGAAAAAAGCAGAAGACCCAATTCTGCTCTGAGCCTTTTCCTGTTTTAACTTCTTTTAAGAGTGTGTGTTTCTCGGAGGGTAGTGTTCTGAGAAAGCTGTGTCCACGCTGTTGTCTCTCCTCTGCCTGGAGCAGACTGTCCTCTCAGAACTCACATCTGCTACACTGTGTTCTGCTACACGGGCTTTGTAAAGCCCGGGTCCAGCTGTGAGACCTGCAGAAAGAGGAAAGTCTTTGTGTTGGTGAGACGCCAGTCCTCTTCGGCAGATTCTGATTGCCATTTCCGCTCTTTTCCTCTGTTTGATCAGAAAAAGAGAAGCACGGAGGCTGTTCCTCACCAAGAAGATCAACATAAAGATGTTCTATATTCCAGTGACCACGCAGCCCACCACGGTGAAAATCACCAACACACAGCAACTGCATACACTCCACATGCGCCAGTTTATTAGAAACACCACACTGTGCTTCCTTTCACTGGCCATTTTATCAGAATCCCCTCACTGTCTTATTGTTTCATTCTCATTGTTTTTGCTTTGAGCTCTGTGCGATTTTTTTTTCTCACTCTGATCTGTCTGTAGGAGAACGTTCCCAACTCTGACCCGTGTGCTTTAGGCTCCTATCTGGGAATGGTGGATCCGTGGTACCAGTGCAACATCAGCAGTCTGGGCCTTATGATCCCAAAACTCGCCTCCATGGTATTCATTTCATGTTTTAAACAAATGCAGATGAAATAATAATAATAATAGAAGAGCAGAATGTTCAGATGATTATGTATTTATTTTATGTTTAATGCAAATGCAGAGGAACTAATAATAATCATCATCATCATCATCATCAAAGAGCAGAATGTTCGGGTTGGGAGGCTAAAATGTATTCGGTTTTCTGGTTCAGCCTCGTTTTTGTGAGCCTATAGAAATGTTATGGTTTTCTAGTCCAGGCATGTGTTTTTTAATTTTATTTAATTTTTTGGGCATTTTATTAATGTGTTTTATTTGAAATTATAACTAGCAAACAAATAATTATTTCAGAATATGCAGTTTTTTTGTCTCGGTCAGCAGTTTCACAGACGGTAAACCTGCCCTCGATCACCACCCTTACTCACCTCCGGTTCAGTGACTCACTCATATGATAAACCGTTATTTATAAACACAGATTAAAGTACACTAGCACAGCTAAAATATGCTTAATAGCTTTAAAGATTGCTTTAATAGCTTTAAATATTTTTGTGTGTATTTTTTCCCATCAGTGTGATCTAAGCAAGCCACATGAGCCCAACCCTTTCTTGGCTGATGTCATTTCCTACTACGTGCGGATGGCACAGCAGCCAGTCTACTTCACCGTCTACTACGTGAAGGTGAGAGAGCTTACAGACTGTTTCAGAAAATATGAAATAATAATTATAAGTAATGCAATTAGGCTAGAACGCTGTTTACCAAAGGTTTATTAAAGGGGAGTTAAAAAGTGGGAAAAGTGTAGTATCACAGTATTTCCAGCACAATATTAAGATTCAGTCACAGCCAAGATAGGCTAAAGACTAGAACACTGGAGTCCGAAATCCATGCGATTAATCGCGATAAAAAATTTAAAACGTTGCCCAGCATTAGTAGAGACATTTACTCTAATAACATTGTATCCACAATGTGCTGGATCTGGTTCTTCTCTTGTGTTAATGATAAAGGAGGTCAGAGTGTCTGAGACACGGAACGATCTGTCTGCTTTACAGTGGAAGAATCAATAATATCATATTGTGAAACATATTTTGCCACAGTAATATATTAGTGTTTCGGTGGCGAATTCCTGTCCTACTCAATGTTAGTGAATGAATAAGTTTAACTAAGATAAGGGACACAGTGTAGTCTGATCATCATGGTCTTAATCAGCCTAAATGTGAGTGTGTGTGTGTGTGTCTGTAGATCACATTCTTCAACTTGTCCAAAGAACCAGTGGAAGAAGTTTTCCTCTCTCACCTTGACATTCGTTTCCCAGAGTTAAAAATGCGACACGGAACAATTAAAGGTATCAGCGCTCCTGTTTGTGTGTTTACAGTAGTGTGTTTATGTTTCTTGCGGGAGTATCTTACTGGTTTTGTGTGTGTGTGTGTGTGTGTGTGTGTGTGTGTGTGTGTGTGTGTGAGTGAATAATTCATAGTGGGTACTGAATAATTTACAGGAGATACTGAATAAGTCATAGTAGACACTGAAACATTCCTAGTTAGATCTTGAATAGTTCTGCAGTAGCCTAATTTATAATTAGCACAAAGATTAATATCTGCATCTTATGCCTGAAGTTTGAGTGATTATGGGGACATATATGTCCATTTTCACCCTGAATTTTTCATTCACTGTTTTATGATTGGTACCTCAAGCACTTCTTTATCTAATTAAAGATGCAGCACATTCTTCTTTTTCTTTTAGAAACAAGCTTTTTGATGGTGGATAACAGTTTTTGTGTATTCTGTTCCTACAGATGTGTCCATCAGACAGAAGAAAGCTCCTGTAGAGCTGTGTGGTCCTCTCATCTCCCTCAGTTACACAAAGGTCAGTTGCTCTCCATTGTGATTAAATCAGACTTGTCTGGATGTTTTTGGGTGGTGGACCCACTCAAAAGATAGACACACACACACACATACACACACACACACACACACATATGCTCACACACACACTCACACACACACACACATACACACACACACACAGCCCTTCAGTGTCATGGCTGTGCTGAGAACACCCCAATAATATCAGTAGTGTCTTGTGGTCAGAAACTGATCAGTAGTAAATGAGGTTGATGCACATTATGTTACATTCTTTCGGCAGATGCTTTTATCCAAAGTGGAATATGAGGAAATATTCAAGTTTCAGGACAGTGTGAGAACCAGAGTACTCAGTGCTAAAACTTTATGTAAGAGTGCAGGTGAACCGCATTCTGAACTTATAGGGGAGATATAAATGTTCCTAATAAAGTGTCCAGGGCATGAAAGTTAAGGTGGTGTTTCTAATAAAGTGGCCAGTGAGTGGAAGAACAAGGTGTCTTCCAGTAAAGTGGCTGCTGGTTGTGGGAGTTGAGGGTAGATGTTGTGTTCGTTTCAGCTCAGAGTGGTTTGATGTATCTGAAGTTGATGGATTTTTGTTTTTTCTCTCCCTCCTGACGTGTCTTCTGCTTCTCTCAGGTGTCGCTGAGCAACAGAGAAACAGAGAAGGGTCTTTCTTTTCGGACCACTGGTATTCAGATTTCAGCAATACCGAACAACAGAACAGAGGGTAGACCAACCCCTGCAATCATGCACAGCGATCACACATGCACACAGCGATCTCTCTCACGCACACGTACACACACACACACACACACACTCACACACACAACAATCACACACACATGGCGATCACAAACAAGGATCTCACACACACACAGAGTTAAACTAATACAAACTAATGGGCTTCAGTTAAACTACCGCACTGAAAACAACCACAGCTTGTTTATTTTCCATCTCTTTCAGATCTGAACTGCCTGACGGTGGATCTGAGTGACAGCAGAGCCAAGAGCAGCTCGGTGAGACTGGAGACTCTTTAACCTGTTATTATAACAGAGAAAACCTCAAACTCCTCTTTGTTGTTTATTATGTTTAAACCTTATGAGTTCAGATCTGCCGAAAAGTCATTCAGTTTAACCTCAGCAGAACGACTGGACCATGAAGGTCAGATGCTTTAATCAGACGGTTTTAAAAGGTGTTTAATGGTCCAGAGTGTGTGTGTTCTGGTTTCAGGGAAAGTTAATGATGTTTCTTTGCTGAAAGGCTTCAAATGTTTTGGAATGTTTTAGCATTAATAGTTTTGTAAAATATACACAGTCATGTGAGGCTGTCATCCTGGTTTTCAGTAATTAAGATAATTTGGTTTATTTTTAATAACACTTCAGATTTTCAATAATAATGAAGAACATTTGACTTATTTTCAATAATAATAAGGATTTTATGTATTTTAAATAATAATGAGACTTACTTTCAATACAAATTTTGATAATTTGAGTCATCTTACTTTTTTACAACGAAAAAAATGCAGCTCCTGCAGATCAGAAGATTAGGTAGTGACTTCACTACAGTTTTTTTTTTTGCAGGTAGAGATTTTTTCTGATTGAACTGCTGGTTTGGTTTCTAAAATTGTTTTCTACTGTTTTTGCTCACTTTGGCATGTGGCATCTAGAGTTAATGGGCACTGGCATACATTTATGTTACAGAATCATTTAAGCATAATTACATAACTGCCTATGTAGTTAAAATATTTTGGTATTTGAGGTTGATGGTGTGAACACCAGTCACCGGTCTGTTTTGCTCAGGGCTCCAAGATCAGAACCTGCAGCCTGAAGTTAAAGACTCCAGAGATGACGAGCTTCACCGTGTGTCTGGACAGAGACTCACGCAGAACCTTCAGAGACGTTCAGAGGTAGGAAATCACCTGCCACCCAGAGAGGGAGAGGACAGTTATACTGAGTGATGGGGGATGGGGAAGGACCACTCTACCCATGTTTGTATCTGCTGTTATTTTGTTAAGTTGATTTTTCTGTTTCTTTGTTACAGTATTGAGGTCCAGCCCTGTAAGGATCCTGGATACTGTATTCAGAAGTCGATGATGTCCAAGTTCACCTCAGAGGAGGACAGAGATGCAGGACTGAGCAAGTTTATGGTCCGAGGGCTCCCTCTGCCCATCAACACCTTCGCCGGCATCATACCCTGACCCACGCAACTCTGGTGGGCAATAAGCTGACCAGCGCCACGCTGCTAACAGTGCACACTGCATCAGTGTGCGGCTCCTCCTCCCGGGGCTGAGGGGGTGCGGTGTGTTTGGTGTACTGCATCCATCACTAGTCTGATGTGAGGAAGGTCATGCCTCGCCCTGCCACTAGAGAGCAGCACTCTAACACTAAAAGAGTCTCAGTTGGGGTTAAAACCCAGTCTGTTTCCTTTCTAATGACATTAAATACTTAACTCTACACTTTATTCAAACCCCTAGTTCCACTGGCCACTTTATCAGAAACACCTTAATTATAGTTCCACTATACAGGTGTGCAGGTACAGACTGTGGCCTCTGTTGTTGACCTGGTGGGGGCTGGTTAATAATTATAAACAGTTTCACTGACTTATTCATATCCACAAAATTCCTGCTGATACTGGTGTTACCGGTTTTCAAAATATCCCTCCATAATTCAGAGTGTGTCCAGACTGCTTTTGTTGTGAATTGTTTCATTGTAGAGACTCTAATTTCTTTACAGTCGAGGTGAATGGAACCAGACGTCTCCAACACAAATACAGCCGTTTTATTCACTATCGACCACCAGTGAAGCTCCATGTGCGTCTGAGTGTTAAAATGGATGTTGATTATGGTAAAATTGTGGACAATCTTAACTAAATCACATTTCTTTGGGGACTATTTTGCCTCACAACACCCCGCATGTACCCCTCCACTGTGATTGGGTTTAGTTTTAGGACCAGAAGCTCCTCAAAACTCTGGTAGAACAATGTCATCAGGCGTCAGGCAGTGCAACCATAACAATTTCATGGAATAACTTTCTGCGAGGGAGCTTTTAGACAAAGACATCTGGTTCCATTCTTCACTTTTTCTCCAGATTCACCAAACCCACTCTGAACCTTAAACACTGAATTATGGGGGAAATTGAAATGTGAGGTGATGTGTTTAATGCTGTAGTGATCATAGTGCTTACTCTGTGGGATCTTCTGGCTCTTTATTCTTCTGGACGTCTTCACTCCTTGCATTGTGTTGTGGTGTAGGAGCTCTATGGGGCAGAAAAGAAGGAGAAACCTAAACAAATCTCATCAGATGGAGGGAGTTTTTACACTGTAGAAGCCAAAGCTTCACAATGTCAGTGTTCATGAAGACGGATCTGATCCGGTTCCTCTACCAGCTCCCTATTCTCGTATTATCTGTAACACAACTGAACTGTCTCTACTTTTGTACCAAGTAACTTATGATCAACCATTTTAGGCATCCAGTTATGGTGGTGTGATAATCTTAAAGTGGATTTCTTTCTTATTATGACTTATAAAATGCGTTAAACATGGTCTTTGCAGTGCTGTCCTTGTGTGTGTGTGTGTTTACAGATTAACTTAAGTGACCAGTATGAACTACAATAATTCACAGAAAAATCAAAAACCACCTTCAGTAAAAAAGAACATATAGGAACACCTACAAAGTGCTGTTTAGAACCTCTGAGAAACTTTTTAGGACATCAGGCTCCCATCAGCATAGGAACTATGAGACTGAAATCACTTCCAATTTCTTAAATGTTTAAACTGCAATAATGACCCAAGTAGTTGTAAAAAGTAACAAAAAACTTTTTTATCTAAAATGAAAAGAACCTCAGCTGGAGTACCCTTTAGAACTTTTGAGGAACTTTTCAGGACATCCTGTATCTATCAGCACTAAAAATACATCTCTGATTCTAAATTCTAAAGTATGAACTATAGTAATGACTCAGTTTGACATAAAAAAGTAGCAAAAATCATCATACATAAAAAGATGGTCCAAAAATGTCCAAACAGTGTTGAGTTCCTCTATAGGACGTCTGAGGAACTTAACAGGACATCAAGCTCCCATCAGCCCAGAAAGCACAAGACTAAAAATAACCTCTAATTCTATTTTTCTCTCGCTGTCTCTCTCTCTCTAATTATTTTGTATTTTATCTCTGACTCTCTCATTCTTTTCATTCTTTCTCTCCCTCTTGCTCATTCTCTATTTCTGTCTCTCTCATTTCTCTGTCTTTCTCAAGCTCTCTTTCATTCTCTGTTATATCTTCTTTTATTCTCTCATTTCTCTTTTTCTCACTCTCTATTTCTCTTGTATTCATTCTCTCAATCTCTCTGTTTCATTCCATTTCTCTCGTTCTCGTTTATTTTTTCTTTTTATTCTCTCTCACTTCTACTCTCACTCTGCTTCATGTCTCTAACAGATCCGCTCTAGTGGATTTTGCAGGTCTGTATCGCCCCCTGCTGGACTGAACGCTCATCTACACCTGAGAACAGGAACAACAGCTCAGAAGAGCAAAGTCACGAGTCCACAAGTTTTAAGGGTTTTCTATTAAAACAGCTATATATAGGTTATATTTGGTTTAGGCTTGTATTTGTACAGCACCCTTAATCTATACCAGCTTAAAGTACTTAAAATAAGTATTAAAATATTAAAAATATAAATTAAATACAAGCACACAGACAAATGTAAGCAATAACAGTACTTTAAAATAATATTAAAATAAAGAAATATCAATTAAGCAAAAATTGTACAAAAAAAGTAAAGAACAACAACTTTAATAATAATAATAATCAACTGTGAAAAAGTAAATATAAGCACTCAACACGCAAAAATAAGCTGTTGGAGAATGGTAAAATAATAGCAAAATTAAGAAAAGTGAATTGAGCAAAAATAGTAAAAGGAATAAGAAGAAAAAAACACGAAAAGGTCATGTTACTTAATGTAATATACACTACACTTGCACATCACACTAAATTTAGTTTTTGGAATTTACTTATACAGTCGTTTATTATGATTCATGTAAAATTCATGTAATATCCTCCTTTTCCACACGAGGGCATTATTCAGTACACCTACATTCAGGCAATTGCATTTATATACAGCAGGCATGTCCAAAGTCCGGCCCGGGGGCAAACCATAACCCAC
>JBBJLS010053876.1:0-13250 GCA_037577275.1 Bryconaethiops microstoma
TTTTATTAATTCTGTTGAAGCATGGTTGAAAAGCAATGTCTGACTTTTATTAGTTAAATTTCATAGAATTTTTATTTTTTATTACTTTTGTCAGATTAAAGTTATTTTTGTGACCATTTTGAGTTTTTCTTTCATTGACGGAAGGGTACCAACAATTTTGTCCACGTGTGTATGTAAAATCAAAACAAAGGAATAAAAATCAGTAAAAAATGTAGCAGATCAGTATTCGTAGTATATACCAGATGTGAAATCATTGTAATGTTAATTCATGCAATGGCTAATGGGGCATCGGAGAGAAATCTGGAACTGTATTAGTCAAACTGTCCCATTCCTGTTACTTTTTACTGCTTTGATGCTTGTTTGAATTTGTTATATGGTGTTTTTATAGGCAGAAGCACATTTGTTGCTTGGATATATGGTTTTATACATTTTTTTTTTACTTTTACACAATACTGTAGATGGGCCTGTGAATCAGTATGAGGATCGAAACAGGTATACTCCAATTCTCCACACAGTCTTTAATTTTAACAAGTCTATGGCATATGGCCAGTATTCACCAGAAAATGACCAGTTGCTGCATACAGTTCAGGACAGCTCTACAGTCTTGAAATCTTTTTATTTAATGTAAAAGACAACACTGTCCTACCCATCTGTCCAGCGATCTGCTAGGAATAAAGTTTGCTTCAAAGCCAATTCCAAGTTCCCATACTTCTGATGTTTTGGTTATATCTCTTATTCTCTTTTTAGTGTGTCCCATTGGGACGCCCCGCTCCTCTCTGAGCTCAAGTGGGAGGTCACAGCAGTGCCATGGCAATTAAAGCAGCCAGCCACAAACGGACTGCTCCTGATTTGAAAAGGGGCTGTGTTACCTCATGATCCGACTAGATCAAAATCTCCATCCTAGACCAAAAGAAAGTCATCGCAAAGACTCCCAAGAGTCAAGGACTTTCTATTTTCACCACTGGTGTTACCGTCGTCAGAGATGGATTTCCATCTTAGCCTCAGCCTTTGCAGCCCTGTGCCATGCCATACCAGGACAACTGGGTTTAAATTAGTCCCCCTTCCACCCCATGCCTCGAGGCAGGGAGTCCCAGGATGCTGAGATGACTCCACTTCAAAACAGAAATAGGCAGCTGTCCAAGGGTCATGCATGAAAGTATAGACTCTAGGGGGACCTGGAGTCTGTTGCAGATGTATCAGCAAATACTGTCTTTTATGTGTGTTTTTCTTTTCTTTCCATAGCAGCCAACAATTCAACAAAAATGGATGGTGCTCATCCCAGGGAAGATGGGACTTTCCTGCGCAAGCCTTTGTTGCTCATCACGAACACATTTTGGAAGAATTGAACAATTCTCAGAGCAAAGTTGTGAAAAACTGGTGAAGTTGATCTGCAGTATGACTTATCCTGACCTTTTTCTGGGTTTTCTTGACAGGGGCATTGTTATGCCTGGGCATCCTGGGCCACAGCCCCAAATGTTTTACGAATAGCCCCATGATAAGTAAGTAATAAAGTAAGTAAGTAAATAAATAAATAAATAAAATGATACTAACTTCGATTTATATAGCACCTTTCAAGGAACCCAAGGTCATGTTACATAAAGTAGTAAGTCAAAGACCAAAGGAGAAAAGATGTCCAGAGATGGCGTATTGCGAATCTCAGGGGGAGCGAGTTCCAGAGAGTGGGGGCAACAGCACTATAGGCTCTCTCCCCAAAGGGCTGCAGTCTAGCATGAGAGATAGAGAGGAGGCCCATGTCAGAGATAGGGTATAGGGGAGAAGCAGGTCCAATAAGAAGAGGGGATCTAGGGCATCTGCAGGTGGGGAGAATGATTTTGTATGAGATACTAGACTTAACTGGGAGCCAGTGGAGGGTAGGGGTGATGTGCTTACAGGGCTTAGTGGGGTTGAGAATTCATCCACATACTGCAGCTTCTGCAGGGCTTTGGTGAGCAGACCAAACAGTGGTCCGATACAGTAGTCCAGGTGGGAGGTAATGAAAGCATGGATAAGGGCTTCAGCTGTGGAATCAGAGAGTGATGGCAGGAGTCAAGAGATGTTCTTAAGGAGGTAGAAGGCAGATGTAGTCATGGATTTGATGTTTGATTGAAATGAGAGGGTGGAATTCATAATAATTCCCTGGTTCCAGACCTCCATGGAAGGAGATATAGACAGCTCGAGAAGGCTGGATGACATCCGGGTTTTGATGTTTACCAGGCAGCTGTCAAGAGATGGAAGAGCAAGCTGATTGTAGGGTTTGGAGCTGAGATTCAGCTTTATATAATCAGCATAGCAATGGATGCTAATGAAAAAAGCCAATAGCCCCAGATAATCATGTGTTATTCCAAGCTTTCATGGAAATGTAGCAACACACAGCTAAGGCAAGCAAGTATCCCGTAATCAAATCAAAAATATAGCCACACCAACAAACTAACACCCCTATTAACAAATCAAAACAATAGCTCTGAATGTTTCATGATCCTAACAATGCCAATGGTTTTAGTTGCCACTGGTGCACAGTGAATATTCTCCTACAAGTGATCCACAGTCTAAAGCCGTCACTAGACTGTCACCATCCAGTTATTTTTTTCTGGGTTGAGCAAACCTGATGTCATTTGGTTTTGGAGGGACTGCATGTTTTGTACTAAAAAGTATTACTTCAGCCCTGTAGCATGAAGGCGGACTTAACACAGCAAGATCCCATCACTGGTTGATAATCGCAATGATATGCACATGTACAATTCAAACATAGCAAATATTCGAACTAGGACTGCAAAGGAAAGTGATTCCAATTGACATGACTATCCACACATGCAATATGATATGTCTGTTCACATTACACCTTGGCAACAGAAAATATCCGACCACAAATCAGTGTGGTTGCAATTGACATCTAGGCAAAAAATTCACTTCCACCATTTTATGTAAGCATAATATGAATGCCATTTTCCACCATTCAAAACTGTTTAGAAATCACTCTACCCAAGCAGAAGGCCTGGATGAAACAGATCCTCATTTGTCCCAAGTCTGGCTGCTGCCGTGGGTGCAGGGGACCTCTTTCCTTTGGTCTGCATTTACCTGTCAAAATCAAAGCATGCGAAACTGACAGGCACAAAAGGAGCTTTTTCAAATGTGCCTTGAGGAAGCAGGTCTTTCTCTGTGAATTCACCGCCTGACACTGATGTAGTGTTTGTCGGCTTTACCAACGCTGACTGCTGGGAGAGCCTTCAAAGAGTAACAGGGTGATTTGACGGCATCGTTAGCTTCTTTATCTCCCTTTCTCACCCACTCTCGCTCCCTTCTCCATCAATGGTGCTCTTTCTCTTTCTTTTTCTCTTTCTCTCTCTCTCTCTCAGCATGGGCTGGGTGAACAGGTGCAGCGAGCACAGGGACATCGTGAAACAGGCGAGGGAACACGTTCCTTTCCCTTTCTTAGAGTGCTGTTGAGGCCCTTTCATGTATCCTACAGAAGAACGGGTGCTCGTCTAACGCTGATAATGCACTTGTGTCTCTGAAGAATAACAGGCTGTGCGTGTGTTATTCACAGGGTCTTTTTTTTCCTCAACTACGCCTTGTTCAGCCTCGGGGAAGGTGCCGGGGACGCAACACCTCATCATGCACATTGTCATATGCTTCTGATTGCGTCTGCAAACTCAAGCCCTTATTTTAGGCCACTATAACATGTCCCTGTGTCTCAGCTGATGGATGGTCCTCAAGCCTGAATGCCAAAATGACAGGCTCAATCAAATGACTAAATTCCTTTCATTTTACTAAATGGTTCCTTTTGGTGCAGGCTGAACGAAAGTATTTGTGTTCGATCAGTATGAAATAATGTCTTATGACTAGCTGAACACACTCTAGTGAAACCTCTACTTTATACTTTCTCTCCACTTTATGAACTCCACCTTCCTTTTAGCTTCACTATACAGCTCTATTTCACACCGTAGCCCATCTGTGCACAGTTTAGCCACTATGCCATTCATCATTGTTCGGTTTCTGTTATTTGGATAGTGGACTAATCACAGTGTCGCTAGTATGAGGGTACTAGCAAGAGTGTCAGTGCTAGGTTTACCTAAATATATCCAGTAAAGAGAAGCTCTGTGGTCAGAAAGTGATCACTGATGAAAGACTAGAAGATGTCCATTAGCAGATAAGCTACTAATGAAGATTTAAGTGATATATTGTTTAAAATAGTTTAAAATAATGTGTTTTCACTCCCATTAAGTATATGACCACAATGAATCAGGTTTCATTGTGGTCATATACAAATGAATCAGGTTTTAAATATTCTACTGTGGATTTTTCAGGATTTACTATAAATTAATCAGCAACTATTCTGAGTGCAATATTATGTATTCAGTGTTCGTAGTTGTTATAATGTGCACTGAGCTAAATGTGAAATCTTAGTGTAAAAAGGAGATTTATGGCCACACATTTGAAAACTTCTTGAGTTTTTTTGTGAAATACTTTATGGGCCAAATTAGCCAAGCACAGTAAAGCACATTATATTACACAGGTTATACTTAAGGAAGCAGACTTGTGCTAAAGGTATTAAACTCAATTTGCCTATTAGACGTCTGCTAAAAAAGCTGTAAGAGAAATTTGATTCTGCTGACTAATGATAAAGGTTGTGAAACCAGGCATGAGCCAGTTAGGGCACAGTGTAATGATTAAATCAAGATTGTTTTTTTGTGCAAACCCAATGTTTTCAAGCCAAAGGTTTTTAGATGAGATGTTTCATTCAGACCAAAAGACGCTTGTTCAGGACCGTTGCCATAGTGTGTTGCCATGAAGACACGTCTTACTGAGGTGGACTCTGCCCAGTTTAGATAATGTTTATGATCTGTTGGGGGTATAAGAGTCCTCTGCGAAGGACAAGTTACTGAGACAAGTGTCTGATCAACGATCTCTCATGGACCCCTGAGACTGCTTTATTCTTTAATAAAGCAGCAAGCTGCATTTCTCTGACCACTGCATTTCTCGAAAAAATTTTATTTAGAAAAATGTGTTAGATTTGGGTTCTTGTTCTAATTTTAACCACTACACTACAAACTCTAACTGAATACTAGCAAGGTGGAGCTACAAGAATATTATGTCACATGTTATGAAAATAAGCATAATCTCAGTCCCCAAAATTGTCCCATTGTCTTGAAACTATGGTAACCCCCAAGACGAGAGCGCTGAGGCTGGTCATGCTGTTGCAGCAAGTTGCCGTTCGGATGGCACTGGCCTCAGCTTGCAGCTCCAGGGATTCCACCATTCCGTTTAAGATGAGGCACGGATCATGTGGACCTACAGCTGTGCGCATTTGCCATATTGTTCACCAGCAGCGGAAACCGTGCTGATATGACACCTGTGCATCCTTTGTGCTGATGAGATGCATTCTAATGTGTTTCTAATTGCCTGCATGCTTTAGGGAATTATCCATTCCTGAATGATATTTAGCGCAAAGAGTCTACACCTCAACATCTTCTGTGTTTTTATTAAATGTCTCAGCCCAGGCGACATGCCGCAGTAACACAGCAGGGCTTCAGCCGAAGTATTGATTCAGTGTTGCATCTGGATTTAGTTTTAACTGAACAACTGGAAGTATGTAATTTTAGATAAATATGAAATTATTATGCTATATAAACTTACATATCCTTATTAGTATAAATACTATTATAATGCTGTTTTCAGCCAGCTAAAACCTATACTTTGTACTAAGGCTGCAGTCAAGACAGATTTTGTATTAGTCACAAATCCAAATGTGAGTCAAGACTTTAACCCAAAAACATAATCTTTAATCAAATTTCAAAACAAAACTGTACATACATGCTTTCTAATTTAATTAAATTCATAATAAAATATTTCCTGTTCTACTAAAAAGACAAATGTGCATTTTCTAAACCAACTGGCCAAGCCTAATTATTTGCTCTGGACTGAGCTGAAGAAGTACAAGTCAAACATTTCTTTGTATTTGAGTTCTACAGTACTATTTTAGACTAAGGATTTTTTTCAGAAATGTCCATTTTCCTTTTACAGCAGTGACACAGTAGTCCTCAGAGTGAGATTTTACAGTTTAAAGACTAGGAATCCACCCTCATCTTCCCCTCCCCTGACCATTCATCCATCTATCCATCTATTATCTGGGCAGCTTATCCAACCAGGGTAGCTGGGATTGCTGGCAGCAAAACACCCAGAACAGGTCCCTGTTACTCCACAGAGTGAGTAAGGCCTTAAAGTAAAAAAATAAATAAAAAATCACTAAATACATGGTAAAATTTTGTCCATTTTTACATCTCACATTAAGTGATAATGTGTCCTAAACTACATCTACAAATCTACTCCATCTTAATGAAAAGCTGGATGCAGTTTGAGAGGGTTCACAGAAGTTTTGGGGATGTATATACCCAAAAAGATTAGTATTAGAGCTTTCTAGCTCTAGTTCTGAACTAAAGAAGCAACATTTGGACTCCAGTTTAACTTTAAACTATTTTCTTCACAGTGTCAGATCTACATCTGCACACAGATGCCTCCAGTTACACACACACACACACACACACACACACACACACACTCACACACACACACACAGAAGCGCTCTATGGCCCTGCTCTGAGCTGCAGCCTGGCGCAGGCCGCCTACACGCGTGCGCCCACGCGAGTTTGCCACGGTACACATGTCAACCCACAAGAGCGCATTCATGAATATTTAAGGGCCTGTCGTCTACATGCGCTCCATATGTGTCACCCTGAACACTGCCAGCAGACACTCTTCTCCTCGAATAGGAGTGTTAGCAGTCAAGGAGCCAGAGCTGGGCATTTCTCTCTCTCTCTCTCTCTCTCACTCTGGGTGTGTGTGTGTGTGTACCACATTAATACAGAGGCGGGCTAAGAAAAAAAAACAGATAGGAAAGGCTCTCCTGCAGCTTTGTAAGAAATCTAGGTCAGGGGAGAGGGCTTTCTGAAGAGGAGGAGGAGGATGAGGAGGAGGAGGAAGAGGATATTGGCTTGTCACCTTGGACAAGTGAGAGTGGGCCGAGAGGTCTCACTGATAAAGGTGGGGGTGTAGAAGAAATCACTCTAGGCTTAACCAGAACAGAAACCCAGCACCAGTGTACACTAATAAAACTTCCCTCGACACAGTAAGCACATGTCTCTCACCCCATATTGTTATTTAGAACAATACAATCTTGTTTTTTGAGTGAAAAACCACCTTAGGTTCCTAAAGCAGTGGTTCTCTAACTATTCTGCAGACTGCCAGGTGGTCCACATTTTTGTTTGACCTCAGCTCACAGCACATAGTGGTACAAACATAGACAATTTTGACTCTTTTTAGAACCACTGCAGTCAATGTGGAGAACCTTTTTATGAAAAGGTTTTATACCAGTTTTCCGATCCAAAGAGTGGAGAACCGTTCCTACTAGAGCTATAGTTCAGACCATAAATATAAAAACGAGGTCAATAAACAGGGATGAAAACACATGCCCCTATGGGATTCTAAGAGTATGTTGACCATGCACCAGACATTTTTTGGACACCCTAGATTAAATACTACCATCTGAAGCATATAAAAGATGTTTTATTTTGTGTGAAGTTTGTAACAGACATATGTACAAGATGTGAGCTTGTATGTCGTGTTTCTATAGTGACTCCTTCAGTAAAGAGCCCATAGACCTGCTGCTTCTCACCAATTACGATTCAAGACTCAAGATTCTTTATTTGTCACATGCATAGTTGTACAAGTACAACACAATGTGAAATGTTCTGGTTTAGGAGACGAATGTCCTGAGGATAGAAGCTCCTATCTCTCTGTTTTAACACACACACACACTGGTTAAACCATCTGCCACACAAGGATTGATTAGAGTTCCTGATTGTATTCACAGTCAGTGGTGTATCTAGAATTTCCTGAAGGCCTAGAGTGAAGTTCTCAATCATGAAAATAGTTCCACCCATTCAAAATTAAAACATGACTTACGGATTTCTCAGTAACTTTCCAATTATATTGGAGGTTATTTTACTTTTGGAGGCTGAAGTATAACATGATATGTGTTCTAGCCCAATATTTAGATGGGAAGTTTCTGCAGAAATGTCGTTTTCACACACACCAGTGTCAGGGCTAGGCTGAGAGTGGTCCATCACCCAAAAATGTCCAGTATAATCAAGAAATGAAATGCTGATTAATGGATAAAGAATAGGCAACATATGGATTCAACTAAGATATAAACAAGTTGTGTCTGTCACTGCAATCACCTTTTTAATAATTCAGCAGATCTGGCTAATTTGTACATGTGTCAGGTTGTAAAAAAGAAACAAAAAATGCATGTACTATGGTATACATGGATCAATTAACTAACTTTGAAAACATATTCAGCTTGCATTTGTCACTTTGTATTGGCTGCATTTTGAGAAATAGTCGTATGCACCCTCAATTTAACTGACATGTTGATTTTGTGAAAATAAACACTTAGGATCACTCTTACCTATGATTTTTTTCATTTCTGCCTAGTTTTTCAGCCCAGTTTTAACATTATGGAAACAAAAGCACATACAAATATGAAATGCGTCATAACTGCACAGGCAAAATTTTAATATATTACATCTAACAAATAAACAGTAACAAACGTACACACTCAAGAGAGAACACTGAGAGAGAGAGTGAACACTTTGAGGATGTCCAGCGAACGGAAGATGTCCGCTGCAGAATGAGTAAGTAGCTTAAACTAGCTGTTGTTGGTGTTTTTTCGGTTAGCTTATGAAGCTAGATCTAAGCTGTGTCTGAAAAGTGCACTCGTTCACTCTGTAGGGCACTATGTAGCGAATCAGCCATTTCGTAGTGTTGTTCGAAATTATAGCCTCGCAAGCCTTCGGGTTTGTTTCATATATATATATATATATATATGTATATATATACCCTAATATCTGTTTGACTAGCTGTTGTTGGTGCTGCACTATGTTCATTAATTCAAGCAGTCTGCTGGCATACATCTATTCTGAATCAGAATCGGAATTGAGAGTAATATACAGTACTTATATATTTATTTCTTACCAAATGTAAATATCTTACTGCACTATCAGATAATTTCACTTGTTTCTAGTCTAAATATCTTTGTGCACTGGCAGATAATTTAACTTTTTTCTTGTATAAAGATTTCTTGAAATAAGAAAAAATATCTAAAAACAATCTTAATAAGCTATATTAAAAAAAATGTGTCTCTTTGTCCCATATATCTCTTACAGAACATATCTCTTAGTATGCATGTATTGGGTGTGAATGATAGACAGACTGCTCTTTGTGTCAGATAGGCTACATTTGTAAATGTTTGTCAGGTCTTGCTAGGAAGATATGCAGGTATACAGTGACAGCCACTGACAGGGGGAGGGGGAAGTTACAAGTGTGAAACACCCATCTAATGAATATGAATGAATATGCATGTGAAAGGGCAGAGAAAAAATGGGTAGTCTTACTTTTTCACAAATTCTAGTAAAACCACATAACATTTCTGAATGCTCTTCTTACCTTTTTCTAGCTAACACATATGTTTACAAGATTCAAACTTCAAAAGTCTTGCTCAGATATGTTTAGGGTGTGTTTTTTTACTTTGTTTGAAGACCTCTGAAACATATTCACTTTACTCACATATTATTATAGCTGAGTTTTTCCAGAATGTAACCGTATGTGTCACCTTTTGCATAAATGTTTTTAGTTAGATGAAATACTTAAAATGTAAAGGTGTAGCAAACTGCCTCAAAGTGCAAGAAAGGCCTCGGACCTCTGCAGAGAGTGTGAAAATCAAAAATCAAGAAAACTGACTAGCTGCCTTTAATCATAAGCAGGACTCTGTTTACGGATCATTCTTCAGTACTGGGGCTTGGTCCCTTCTTAACTCTGAAAATGCATTTACTGTTGCATACAACACTAGCAGCATAAAATACCTATGCCAAGAAATACCAAGACAACACCTTTTACAACCAAGAAATACCAATAGAGTCTTTTTCTGAAGAAAAATGACAATCTAGGTGGTCCAGATGCTCTATTTTTCGCATCATAACGCAAACTGCTATGAACGATCCATAACTCCCTTCGTCAGTAAAGAAATTAGCTGCTCGGTTGTTCTCGGAATGGGCAGTTCATTCCATGCTTTCATGCACCTAAGTAATTGCATTTCAAAATGAACCTCCATTTGCCAGCCAGCCATGCTAACCACCAAACTGTTTGTCCATGGCGAAGCATGTTCTGTGTGCTGAATGTGTGACATAGCAAGTCCAGCAGTGCAAACATTATAATATATTAATGCATATGCAAATTCTTGAGCAGTGCTCTTTGCTGATTTCCCAATTGAAGACCAGGATAACACATAAAGACATATCTTACTTATTTGTTGTGGTAATGGGGTTCCTAATAAAGTTAGCAGTGAATGGAAGCACAAGATGTGTGTTTCTAATAGTGCCCAGTGAGTGTAAGCCTGTGTGAAAAAGTCATCATCCCCATAAAAAACATTTAGAAACCAAACTATTTGGTGGGGGGTAGAGTTGCCTGAATTCACCACAGTGGAGTTTTGAACTGGTGGACATGCATGCCTCAGACCGACTAGTTATGGCTGGCTGTTCTACAGGACCTTCTGGTAAAGACTCGCTATAATAAATGAACAGATTCTCATTTGCTCCAAAGTATGGTTATGCTTATTTGGCCTAGAAACATGCTTGAGAACATGCTTGAGTCATGTGTGCTGTTTCATGTATCCAGTAAAAAAAAATTAAATAATTGACCTTGTATTGAAAATAGTGACTTCCTGTCCAAGACGTTTGACCTACTATTTCTGGCAAAGTGAGAGAAAAGCCATCATAAGCCACGGAACTTTTCTATGTGTCATATGTCATTTCTCTGACAGATGCCTGTCACATCCGATTTCTCAGAGCTCAGGGTGGAGGGGGGGTCACCTACCTCCAAATAGAAGCCTGCATAAGGATGCCTAGGGAACGTTAGGTGCTTAGGCCAGATGATACTGTCAGGCTACGTTCAAGTGAATCAGTTTGAAAATATCTGATTCAAGACGTGGTCCTGCACTCAACAAGAATGACCGAGAAGTCTTTTTTCTCCATTAAATATACAGAGCCTGATGTGCTGAAGTCTTTTGAACCTCTGCACTGAACTTTCATTTTTTTCATTGACCCAGGCTTGTTGACAGTCCTCCTAGTTCACTGCTGTCTGTTAACGCTGCACCCTGCAAGTGTACAGGGGGTCCACAGTTCCTTGTGATCCTTGTAGGGTACATGAATGAGTCGTACCAAGGCTTTTACGTTTGTCTGATGTTCAGAACTGGTGCTTGCAGTTTATGGGACATTCACATGGGAAACAAACACAAAGTGCACTTTGTTCACATCCATCGGTCGGAGGATTGTGAAAAATGTGGGAGGATCCTGCATTGGAAATGCTATTACATAGGGGGCAAGAAGTATATGGAGTCCTGGAAAGTGTGCTGAAAGAATATTTACCATCAAGATCAATATTTTAGCTTGTAAGTTAGTAATCTTTGCATGGATGCTTCATTATAGTAATGACTAATGTACAGGGAAACTGGAGGACCATCTTTAGCAGTTA
This sequence comes from Bryconaethiops microstoma, assembly GCA_037577275.1. NCBI lineage: Eukaryota > Metazoa > Chordata > Actinopteri > Characiformes > Alestidae > Bryconaethiops > Bryconaethiops microstoma. The sequence continues at coordinate 11,584 of JBBJLS010053876.1, forward strand.
ACAAGGAAGATCATAAACTGCAAAAGCTACTACACACACATACACACACACACAGAGCAGATTGTTGGGTGTTAGCGCTAAGCCTCCTAAGTGGTAAATGCAGGTTAAAAGTAAATGTATTTCCTTCTGCTAAGCGCTTACAGTCACCCCTCTCTGCGCTCATCAATAGAAATCATCCTCTATTAGCCCAGGCAGGAGTTTTATCCTTTTAGTCTTTAATCCCGTTTTACATTCCCCGGATCTTGCTATTTCAATAGCATAAGCATCCACGCTGTGGATAATGCTATGCATAGCTTAACCCGGCCAACGCTTTGTGACAGACTTAATGGGAGCTAGGTCAAAAAGGGGGGTGGTTTGGAATCTAAAGGGTTTTACCAATTGCAAGGTACTGCTCATTTAACTATGTATGAATTCCAGTTCATTTTAAATAATAATAAATAGCAATATCGAATTAGCCTGGTCTGTTATGGAAAAGTTTACTAATTCGACCACCCAAGTTTAACAACTCACAATATTTCAATTAGTTTTTCGGATGTGCTTTACAGCTATATTTTGGAAAAATATTTTTATTATTAATGTTTACTAATAATGTTTCTTATTAATGTTTCTTATTAATGTAGTGTGTGAATGCGTGCAACCCTCTCCCCGGTGCATGCTATCCAAATTCTGAGTTCAACTCATTTGCATAAATAACCAACATGGCAAAAAAAAAGCAGTTTGAAAATTCAGTCTGTGGTGGTTTACAAATCCCTCCACATTACAGTTCATGGCTAAACCCTGTTATATTTGGATGTTAGGCTCTGTGACATGGCAGCAGTGCTGTCAGTGGCCACCAGAAGCCCATGCCTGCTTTTGGCAGAGTGATGTGTCTTGGTGGATGGAGCTACTTACTGCTTTTCCTGGCATTAGTGCAGGGTGTAATGTAGGCAGAACCCCAAGATAGATCAATATTCAAATAGTAAGAGTTTTACGCTCACTGTGCATTACAATCAGCTCCGTAATTTTTGGCTGATGAGTAAATAATGTTGCCTTTTTGGTTTATTAGCTCAGATTCACTGAAAATATGGAACAAATCACACATGTCACAGGTGTGCAGGAGCTCTAAAGTTTTACCATGATATAAACACAAGGTGACAAAGAGGCCAAATTCCATTGGTCATTCACAAGGGTTTGTGCACAAAACAGCAAGCAATATATGTCTCTCCCACTGGAGGTACATCAAGATTAGACACACTTGTGGGTGCAGCATGGACAGGTGGGTTACATATAACATGCATGTTTAGTGGTTTAGTGCAGCACCAGAATAAATCGCATTTCTGTGGAGAGTGAGACTAAATGTATGTATGTGTGTGTGTGTGTGTGTAGTTCATGACTCCTGTCAGGAGAGAGATAAATTATTCACATGCCTTTTCTACTCCTGGTGAGCTGAAGAGAGAGAGTATATGTGTATATTTATTTGTGTGTGTGTGTGTGTGTGTGTGTGTGTGTGTGTGTGTGTATGCATGTAGGTGTATGTTTGTGTGTGTATGTGTGTGTGAGAATCTGAACCACTATCTCAGTAGGAAGGTAAGCCTTTTCTCTGATGTGTGCATGTATGTGTATGTGTGTGTGTGTGTGTGTGTGTGTGTGTGTGTGTGTGTGTGTGTGTGTGTGTGTGTGTGTGTGTG
>JBBJLS010053887.1:0-13249 GCA_037577275.1 Bryconaethiops microstoma
ACTGTCAAGCCCCACTTGGCAAAGCAAAGGTGTCTGGCGCATAAAGGCACCCAGCTTCACATTCTGCTTGCTAAGATACCAGACACAACAGGTAAAAAAAAAAAAAGAGGAGGAGCTTGTCAGGTCTGGGGACAGTGACTGTGGGCGGCCACTAGAGGCCGCCAGGGTGTTGTGTTGTATTTCCTGAGCACACCGGGTTTTAATTAGGTCATTATTTGTTTCAGCTGCCTGTGTGCTCAGGAGAAATGTTTGTGTATTTAAGTTAATTAGGGACCGACAGTAGTTGTCAGTCCACCGTCATCCTGGATTTTGTTCTGAGCTTTTCTCTAATCTCCTTTCATTATATGTTTGAGTTGTTTCAGACCCTCGTGCCTGTTTTGGGTATTTGAAAATAAAGAGTAAGTAATCAAGGAAGTCTGCATTCGCACCTGCCCTCATTTGGGAGAAAGGGGAAAACGTGACAGATGAACCGACATACCAACAGCAGACGCAACAGACGAGGTGGTAGTAGCATACCCGCTCGAGGAGGAGGAGGAGCAGCCGCGCTCTCCCAGGAGTTGATACAGTGAGACATGGCTGACTACAACTAAGCCAACTGGCCAGCACCTCTGCTAGTGAGGAGGAAGCGGGCACATAAGCCCACCAGGAGCACCCCAGCGAATGCGCCGGCCACAAGTGCTCTTCTGGTCCTCCAGCTGGTGTCCTGCCAAGACCTTTGACCAGCGAGGACGAAGTGAGCAAAGAGGCCTGCTTTGAGTGCCCCGGTGAAGGCCACAACCCTGGAACAGTACGTGGAGGAGCAGGGCCAGGTGGACGAGTTTGCAGCCAGTGTCGCCGCTCCTTGAGGCCATGCAGCCTGTCTTAATGCTCCTCAAGGCCGTGGTCCAAAGCCAAGCTGCCAAGCGAGAGTGCCAAGCTGCCAAGTGGAAGAATAAAGCCGCCAAGGAGCCCGCAGCAGAGCCGAGGCCTCAGCATCCTGGGCAAGCTGCCAAGGTCCCAAGCCTGATGATAGTGTTAGTGTTAATTAATCTTATTTTCTTTCACTCAGTCCAACTAAAGGATTTCTAAATAGGGTTTCACATTGTTTACATTGGCACTTGTCATGTACAGAGTAGAATGCTACCGCTGTGAGCGTAACCTTGTGTTGAATGTGTGACCGGAGGGACTGTAATCAGGTTACAAGGGAATGAGAATTGCACGGTTTCACAAGTAAAGAGCAAGTGGTTGAAACTCGGCATCCGTGATTAAATTCAGGATCATAATTAATGTGCTAAGGACAACACAAAATACAACATTGACGACGAGAGTAGGGCAAGAGCAATCAGGAAGCATAACATGGATAAAGTGAGCATTCCAATGTTTGAGTGCTTCAAGGACCCAGCTACGCTAAGTTGGAGGTGGGCTAGAAGGCTAATTTCATTAGTGCTGTTTGCCGATGGGAAAGGACTTATTGTCGAGGAAGATACACCTGCTGCAACATCACAATGCAAAAAGGTGCTACTGCTACTCCATGCAGGGCCAGATGTTCAAGACATATTTCCCCCTTGCCTGATACAGGTGAAGTGACTGACTATGATGCCGCTGTGCTAGGTCTGAACAATTACTTTGTACCGCGAGTTAATACAGCTTTTACACGACAATAGTTTCATGCACTTTCACAAAAACAAGGAGAAAAAGTACAACAGTTTGCCACCCGACTCAGACAGGCAGCTAAGGATGATCTCACTCTAGTTAGTGGACTGGACATTGCATCACTCTGCGAGAGGATTGAGGAGCAGATGTCCGTGACAAAGGAGGAAGAAGCCAAATGCGCCAAACCAGAAAATGTGAAATCAGGTAGGTCAAAAGCAAAATAAAGCAAAATTCAAGGGGCTGAAAAACTCACAAAAAGGAAATTCTCTAGAGCAACCTGTAACATAATTGATGAGAAAACTTGGACACAAATGAAACAGAGTCATATAAAACGCCATTCTTATCTCTAGAGAATAAATTATACATCTATGCCTCTGAACTGCCACAGCCAGTAATGGGAGCATTCAAGTGTGAGACCAAGATAGGAAATTCCAGTAAACATGTCAAAGTTCATTGTCATTAAAGGAAATGGTGAGCCACTATTAGGAAAAGACACAGCAGCAAAGCTGGGAGTATAAAAATTGGTATAGACATTGCAGCAATAGCAGACTTAAAGTAGTCAGTACTGGCATGATACCCTGACGTCTTCCAGGGTGTGGGAAAGCTAAGAACTAAGCAAATCAGTCTCCATATCAATACAGATGTTCAGCCAGTAGAACAGCCCTTAAGACGACTATTGTTCAACTTGAGAGAACCTGTAGAGAAAAAGATTAAAGAACTGTTAGACTTGGACATTATCGAAGTAGTGAACGGTCCTACTCCATGGGTCAACTCTGTGGTAATTGTGCCAAAAGCCAATTCTGAAATTAGGTTGTGCCTTGACATGCACCAGGCCAACCATGCCATTGTCAGAGAGCGATACCCCATACCTACCATTAATGAAATCCTGCAAGGCATGAACGGGTCCACAGTGTTCAGGAAACTGGATCTCAAGTGGGGATATCACCAGCTAGAGCTGACACCAGCCTCACGCCAGATCACGACATTTGCTGTCCACAACAGATATAAGCGACTGATTTTCCAAGTATCTTCAACTAGTGAGGAATACCAACACGAAATAGCCTCTGCACTAGCTGGAATAGAAGGAGTGGAAAACATCTCAGATGACATCATTGTCCATTCTGCAGATCAGAAAACACACAACCAACGTCTACATGCTGTCCTGAACGCCTGGAAAAGTGGACCCTGAAAAGTGTGAACTTAACATGGATCGCTTAGTTTTCATGGGAATACTGCTGACAAATAACAGAATTGGGTCTATGAAAGAAAAAATAAGAGCAATAGTGGAAGCCAGAGACCCAGAAAATGCCTCGGAGGTCAGAAGCTTTCTAGGACTAGCTTGCTACAGCAGCCGCTTCATTCCAGGATTTGCAACTGTCGCGGAGCCATTAAGATGCTTCATCAGAAAGGACACCAAGTTTATGTTCGGTCAAGCGCAAAGAAAGGCATTTAATTTGCTCAAAGATGAACTAGTGAAGGCTGGAACGTTGGCATATTTTCATAAAGTTGCACCAACGAGTGTAATTGCTGACGCGAGCCCAGTGGGACTCTGTGCTGTGCTTGTGCATCACCAGAGAGGCGAGATGGTTCCCATTTGAGCAGAAGCCTGAGTGAGCAGAAGCCTGTGTGACTGTAAGAGAAGGTATTCTTAAACAGAAAGAGAAGCTGTAGCTCTAGTGTGGACCTGTGAAAGGCTTCATGTATGGCAGACAGTTTGAGCTTGTCACTGACTGTAAAGCATTAGTCAGTATGCAGCCCATGATCTAAACCTTGTGCCCTTGTGGAGAGATGACTTCAGAGTTGTTCATGTGCCCGGAAAAGCAAACATCGCTGTCTCATTGTCACGCCAGTTGGACAAGACAGCCATGCGAGAACAACATGCACATTCATCAGATGAATATGTGAGGTTCGTTCCTGTGAATGCCACCCCTAAAGCCCTGACAACTAGAGGTGAAGGAAGCCTCAAAGACTGACCCGGAGCTGATAGAGGTGAGAAAAGTTATACAAACAGGAAAGTTTGCGAAATGCATGTCTTATGCACCCACAAGCAATGAACTATGTGTCATAGGCTACATTGTGGTGCGTGGCACACATATAAGCCCGGTTTCCCAGACAAGGATTAAGACTAGTCCTGGACTATATTTCTCTTTCAATGGAAAATTCATGACACTGTTTAGTGCAGGACTAGGCTTAATACCTATCTGGGAAACTGCTCCATAGTAACCAGGTTTCCATCCAAGGAATTTTTTCGAAAAAATATTTATCGCTTCAAATTTTTTACTGATATAGCTGATGGAAATGCTAATTATCGATAACATTTTGTAAATGTCAACATAATATTTTTCCGTTTAACTTTAGCGCATAAATTCTATATTTCTTCTAGCTTTAGGGCTATCGGACAAGCAACTGCTTCATTCTGCTGTTGTCTTCGGATATTTTGTACAATTCCAATTATTTGTGAAACTGAAATAACAGTAAGCTGGCAAATTTCAAAAAACTGTCTGAATAATCTCTCCAACATTTTTTTCTTTGTTTCTTTCTTTAGCGGAGGGGGGTGGAAAATAAAAGGTAGATAATTTGCGACATACACAAAATTATGTATGGAAACGACTCAAGGGCAGATTTTTTTTGCGATACACCAAAACTTATGCGACAGTTCGTTTTGGGGGGGATGACGTCATCACGCACCCCATTTTATCGATAAAAAGCCAGTTGGATGGAAACAGGCTGGAGACAGTAAATTTCGCACATTTTTTTAACGCATATTCTGTTTGTCGATAACAAAATATCGCAAAAAACTGGATGGAAACATGGCTACTATTATGTTGGTGTGTGACATTTACAACAAATCTAGCTGAGCAGAGGTGTGTGTGTGTGTGTGTGTGTGTGTGTGTGTGTGTGTGTGTGTGTGTGTGTGTGAGAGAGAGAAAGGGATGGGTGGTGATCATGTGTGCCCATGTGTATGATGTGGCTCTTTGCAGTAACACGGTAGAAAATGTGGCTCTTGGTCTCTGACTGGTTGGCCACCCCTGCCTTAGAGTCTTTGAGAGCTCCGTTTATTTTGGCATAATGAGTAATTCACCCCTACAGAGTCTGTTCTCATGTAAAGCTGCACCTGTCAAATTACCCTGTAATGATTAGCTAATTATTTTGCACCTGTTTCCATCCAGCTGATGCAAATTGAAGTCCATTCAGGATATGATAAAGATAAGATATAAGATTTTGGCCTTTTTTGGTCTTGGGAAAGATGCCAGGCTTTGCTGAAGAAACATTATGCAAAGTGATGCGTTTTCAAACTGTCATTATTTGTTGATACGTTACACTGTGTTCATAAAACTTAAATGATTTACAGCTTATTGTCCAGATGTATTAAAGTTCTAAAAGCTGCAGAAGCTCGTCACAAGCCTATGTATGTTGGGATTAATATCATTAGTGTTTTACTAATACTGATTATTGACACTGATACTTATTGATATTCTTATTGGTACTAATCACCATCATTTGGTGCAAAAATAGACATCATGTAAAAATAGTTGACAATTGTTTTATTATTAATTTTTGCGAGAGATAACAAGATAAACTGTGTCCTATGTTTCTTGTATATATAATGAGGGAAGAGTGATCACTACAATAGTGTGTTGAGGTGCAGAGTGCCGCTCCCATCTCTTCTTTTGATCCAATCCAGCACCAACCATTTGAAAACACAGATGTAAGCATGCATTAATACTGCAATAAACACTGATAGCAGCACCGTTTGTCCAAGAATTTATACATATGTCAGTATTAGCCAGTCAAGAACCAGTACCAGTTTAGTATCAGTTCTCAATACCCATCCCTGTATACATGATGCTCGGGGAGGAGGGGTCACTCAGTCCGAGTGCACCTTGTTCTGTTCCTATATTGTGGAGGCGGCTGTGCAGAGCTGTGGCTGCAAGGTGGTTGGTGCCAGTCGTAACAGTAAACCTCGAATCTAAAGGTAGACACCGGATCGACGTCTGGCATATCAGGATGGGAAAGCAGTGCTTCATTCCCACTGTTTATGGGAGAGATAGGGTGCTGTTGACCTCGACTGGGGACATCATATGGCGGTGGAAGGAGTACTTTGAAGATTTCCTCAATCCTGTCTCCACCATGTCCAAGGAGGGCACAGAACCTGAGGAAGCTTGAGTGGACTTGCCCATCACATGGGCTGAGGTTGCTGATGTGGTTAAACAGCTCCTGGGCCCCAGGGGTGGATGAGATTCACCCTAAATACCTGAAGGCTCTGGATGTTATTGGGCTGTCTTGGCTGACGCACCAATTCAACATTGCATGGCGCACAGGGACAGTGCCTCTGGACTGATGGTCCCCTTCAAAAAACGGGAAAAGAGAGTGTGCCCCAATTATAGGTAATCACACTTCTCAGCCTGCCTAGGAAAGTCTATGCCACAGTGCTGGAGAGTCTGGTCAATTTACTTTTCTATCTATGTTCCCATCCTCACCTATGGTCATGAGCTCTGGGTAGTGACCGAAAGAATGAGATTGTGGTTGCATGCGGCTGAAATTAGTTTTCTCTACAGGGTGGGCTCTCCCTTAGAGTTCGGGTGAGAAGCGCGGACATTCAGTTGAGACGCCTCCTGTTGGATGTTTTCTGGGCATGCCCTGGGAGGAATCGCCAGGGTAGACCCAGGACTCGCTGGGGGGATTATATTTCTTGCCTGGCCTGGGAACATCTCGGTGTTCCCCTGGAAGAGCTGGGGGAGGGGCGAAAGTGTCTGGGGAGAGGGAGGTCTGGGCACTTCTGCTCAGGTTCCTACCTCCTGCAGTGCAGATAAGCGGCAGAGGATGGATAGATGGATGAATTTTTATTTGATGTTTGGTTTTAGCCCAAAGGCTAAAAAGGCTAATTTTAGTTCTTACACAACATAAGGTTAAAAAGAAGACTGTATAATGATGCATGTAGCTAATCACAAAGTTCAGACAAATAATCTTTTTTTTTTTGGTACAGCTAGCCACTGGTACACTGGTATGGTCTCAAATGGAGCAATTTTGGAAATTATGATCTGTAACAAAACCTACAGTTTTGGTGTTTTTTCCCTTAACTGACCACTGAAACAACAGTGACAAGGTGCAGCATTTTACACTGTGACACAATAACTGGACTCTTGCACTTAAGGTGACAGTTTGTGACAGTTCACTCAGTCAAATATTTAGTGAAAAGCGGATTTGAAAAGATGTTCTGAAATGTTCTAATTATTGCAAAGACCTTTGGATTGTGACCTGTATAGTTAAGTGTATGCTTTTAATCAAATCCTTAAAGGGAATGCCATTTTTGTTAATTTACTGGTTATTTACTGCTGATTGTTCTTTATTTGACAAGGTCAATGATCAATGACTCAGAATTTCTGGTCTTTGTTGGATTTGAGTTGGTTGGGGGACGCAGATGGCAAGTGACCCCTGAAACCAATCAAAATTGGAGTATATTTCTTGTTAACTGACCCTTTCCACAGGCCTACCGTCTCTTTACTTGTGTCAGCAAGCTAGAACAAAAAAAACACTTAACACTGTTAAAATCATTGTAATAATCTGCTTTCATTTTAAAAAGTATCGACAAGACCTAATTAACTAAAGATCAGCTCTGCAGTTTTTAAACTCTGCTTAGGAGAGCAGTATGTTGGTTTGTTGAGAAAACTTGTTTTCTTTCTTGTTCCTCTACTGTTGTAGAACTGCTCCTCAGTTCAGATGACCATAATTTGTTGTTTACTTTAACCCACAAATTCTCAGTTGCTTGAATGATTTGTTGCCACCTAGACACAGTATTAAATTCTTGGAAATGCTAAGTGTTTGTGTGATTGGTCAAGTTCCTTCTCGCATTAGCCTTTATCGCTCACCATCATTGTTGCTGTAGGCAATTCTGCCTACATCTCTTATCTCACATAGATTGTGTATGACTTCTGCCAGAAAATAAGTGTTTTTTTTGTTTTCTTTTTTTTAAACAGTGAGATATTTATAAATGGTTTAATGAAAATTATTGATGCAGACTAGAATTAATAGGCGTGTCTGCTGATAATGCACAGTTTTTGAGTGGTTGTAGTAAAGTCTTTCATGTTCATTAATCTTCAATGACCTGGACCCTTAAAGTGGTGTAGGTACTATATTTATCTATATTTGATGAGACAAACATTGCAGATTGCATCTGTGAAACAAGATGTTATTTTCACTATATTATACTTCTTTCAATTCAGTTCAATTCAGTTTTATTTATATAGCGCTTTTTACAACCAAGTTGTTACAAAGCAGCTTTACAGAGTCCAGGTCTGAGCCCCTGGTGAGTTACAGAGGTGAGGAAAAACTCCCTCAGTTGCAGGAAGAAACCTTAGAAGGAACCAAGACTCAAAAGGGGAACCCGTCCTCCTCAGGTCGACCCAGAGAGAAAAAAAAGAGATTCTGTATGGGGGTAAATAACAAGAGAAGGCCTTCACGAACAAGGTTATAGACAGACAGGCCATCTACAGCTAACAGAGTTGGTTTCATTAAGTATCTATAGAGGTAAATATTGTTAGAAGAGGAACTGAGAGTCTGTAGTCCATAAACATCAGGATCAGGAGCAACAATCTCTGCTGGAGCTTTAGGCAGCGGTTTCCCCAGCTTGGGGAAGGGCCCGAGCAGGGCTGAAACCAGTCGAGCGCAATTTCCCACGGTGATCAGTCTGGCAAATGTGCATTAGTTCCCCTCCGAGAAAACAGAGAAGAGAGTTTGTTCCATCACAAAACCTGAATGAACGTGAGGCTCTGTGTTGTGTTTTTTGACACTTATTCTCTCCTGTAGGGCATCTTATTTCTCTCTTGCAGGGCGTCATTTCCTCACTGTATCAGATAATCTCAAATAGATTTAGCAAGTAAATCCACTCTAGAAGATCAGAAATGTTCCAGGCCCTCATGTCAGGTCTGCTAAAGTTCAGTGGATTTCGTTTTCTTGTTGTGATGTCAGCACTCATTAGCACCCAAACCTCTCTATGTAAAACTATGATAAATACTTTAGTATTAGTTTCAATACTTTCTTTTTAAAACGGGTTCTGATAAATGTTCATCCAAGATGGAGCTGTGATTCAGTGATAAATAAGGCTTTTAAAAATATTTATTTAAAAAAATGTGTATTTTTGGTATCTATAAGAATCTGTTTGGTTCATTATAGCAACATTAATGGTAAATTCTTTTTAAAAATTTTAACTATCAGAAAATGTACATTTTTAAATATCAAAAAATGTCAGGTGGGACAGTCAGCATTAATAAAAATATTTTTGAGTTATTTACAGCTGTTGAAAATGTGCATAAACTTGTCTTTGTGTTTGAACCACTGTATAAATCTTTGTCCTGGTTTATTTAATTTGGTTTGTGGACAAATGTGCTTTTAGTGCATTTTTTGAGAACTTTTAGAGTTTCTGTCTGACAAGTTTCAAACAAAATTATTATTTATTTTTTGACATTTATGTCACTACATTTGGTGGCAAAAATATTTAAAATAAATGTTATTTTGATGCTCTAAATATGTCCTTATGAAGGAGGTATTGTATAATAAGTTGGTATATATGTAGTACATCAAATTATTGTTTAGTACTTCTAGAATGTATCCTTATAAAGGAAGAATTATTTGGTGTGTCAGGTATATATTAAATTATTTAATAGGAAATAAATGTGTACCGTTTCTAAAAATTCTCACTTTGGGGAAAAAAACTGACTTCATTCATCTATTTACTGAATTTAGTTGTCATACATGAATGGGTTTATTACATGTGCACTCATGCTTCCTGATGTTGAGGCAGTGGGAGGAGATAACTTAAGCACTCAACTGTGTAACGACACTCGCTGTGAATTTGTTTATTGCCATATTAATTTGTTTGTATGTGAAAGAGACTGGATTAAAGTGTATCTTCATGTCTGGTAGGAGGAGGAGAAGCCGGCAGCACAACCCAAAACCTTTAAGCCTGCAGAGTCTGTGGAGAAAGCCAATGTGAGTCAGTGAGGGAGGCAGGGTGGGAGGGAGGCAGGGAGGGAGGCAGAGAGGGAGGGGCCTGTATCCAGCCCGGCCTCGGGACATCAAAACTCCTGTTCAGAGCCTTCTTTGGCTTTATCCCATCTTAACCTTCTTTGAGCATATCTTCAATAGGCCAGTCTCTAACACACACTTTCTGTTTCAGTCTCTCTAACACTCAAGTCTTAAAAAGATTGGAATCAACCATTTTAGTAAAAGTACTTTAACAAAAATTAAAAATGGATTTAGGAATATTGTAAACCAGACTTTAAATAAGATTGTCTGTGTGTGCACCTCTGCGTTTTTGTGTGCGTCTGTGTGTGCCCAACAGGAGGCTATATCTCTCATCTCTCAGCGTTCAATTAACCCCAGAGAAATGTTCCAGCAAAGAGAAAGAGGCATCACCCCCAGCAGCATAGACAACACCCCGTCCAGCCCACAGCCAGGTTAAGAGAGCCCCACACACACATACTCGCACACTAATCTTGCATCAGTATACTTGTGTGGATTGTTAAAAGCATGTCACCACCGCACTTGTTACATACAGTTATGGCCAAAATTAAATTTGGCTTTTTTCTTTCCTTTTTTGTGTTGATCCAATGCACATAAAGGAAATAAACATGTGTATACCAAAACATTTGTAATTGCAATAGTCTTCTGGGAGAAATGGTGCATTTTCTGATGTAGTTATTTTTGTGAGGTCACTAAAACCAACATATTTACATACAAACATCTATTCAACCTGCAGCAGTTTAGCTCAACCCACTGAGTGTATGAGCCCGCACTGCTTTTTGAATGAGATGCAATACAGGACAGCCAATCGGAACCAAGGTCATTTACATATATCTCCGGGTTCACGCAGCTGCTTAAAAAGTCTTAAAAGGTCTCAAAATAAAATGTGGAAAATTGAGGTCAATCATTGTCTTCAATTTGCTGTAAATTTGCCATAGGTATTCAGTTTGCAGATGGCTCATGTATGACTGATAGGAAAACGCTTTGTTGCCCTAAGTCACGTTGTTGCTAGATAGAGCCAAGATGAAATTTAATGAAAAGCAATTTGTGCTGAAAAACATTCACATTAAAATTACAGTAGTCTCAGCACTGAACAAAAGTAAGGAAAAGTTAAGTTTATTTTTCCAAAATAGAAATGAATGGTCACTTTTTAGCAAATAAATTGTTTTAACATTTTTGGGGTCATTTATTAAGGTCTTAAAAAGCATACAGTTTTTCTTTTAAAAATGGTGCAACACTGTATCTGCCTCCTAATAAATAAAGAGAGGTCAGAATTGTGGGCAATTTAATCAAGACAACCAGCGCAAACCTCCTGCCTTCCGATATCAGTTGAACTCACTTTTGCCCTAAAAAAACATAAGTATTAGACAAAAATGGACCACCATCGTGTTAGATTAGGTTATTGTGGTTAAATTTTGGTTAGACTGCTACACACTGTGTCATCACTGACACATCACCCAACAAAAAATATGCACAGCATTCGTTAGGGTGTGATAGATTTAGACTTTTTGGTCAGGATGCTTCAAACCTCGCACTCGCACACAGATACAGTACTGTGCAAAAGTCTTAGGCACCTGCGAAAATAATCTTTAAAACTGTTTAGCAATGAATTTTTACACATTCAAATGACCAAATATACTAAATAAAACTGAAAAGAATGAATAAAAATAAAATTATACAGCACATAGTGATTTTATGTACAATATAATAAATATATTCCTTGTGGAAGCCCAGTTTTACATCAGAAAGCTCAGTTCTTCAGTAAATTAAATTATGAGCTGCTGACGGAATTTCCCAATCATAATGATACTTTTTACTACTTGTTGTTTGGCATTTATTCTAATGTGAACTTTTGTAGCAGAAAGACACTTTATCACATGCTGAGAAATATAGCTTTGAACAATTTGCATAGGCATCTTAAGACTTTGACACAGTACTGTATGGTAGGATTTCTGCACTCTGAACTATACACACTATTCCACTGTACACACTGTATGCCTCTGTACACGCTCTTCACACCACTGCACTGTACATGATGTACACTCCACTGTACATACCACTGCACTGTACACACTGCATACCTCTGCGCACTGTACATTCTTGTACACTGTACACATCTGCACTGTATACGCTGTACACCCCACTGCTATACACCTCTGTACTATACATCCCTGTGCACTGTACGTCTCTGAACTTTACACTTCGCATTGTACACCTCTGGCAGAACGTTCAGAAATCCTTTTTGTCTGCATCAGTTAGTATATCTCTCTCTCTCTCTCTCTCTCTCTCTCTCTCTCTCTCTCTCTCTCTCTCTCTCTCTCTCTCCATGTTGTTACTAAACCCTCTTTTTAACCATCATTTTGTTCTAACTTTGTGTGTAACCCATGTTAAATATCAGCTTGAGCTTAGATCTTTTCATTCCCTCTCTTTGTGTGTGTGTCTCTGTCTCTCAGGGCGGTTGAAAAGCCCTTTTCTGTCTAAACAGCCTTATGACTCTGAACCAACTTGCTCCCCTGTGCACGAAGTCTCACCTGTACCAGCTGCAGGTACACACTAACGCACGCATGCACGTACATACACGCATAGAGACAAAAACATCCAACCACAGCCCAGCTTGCTAAAGCCAAGTGGGGCTCGCAATTAAAGTTCATAAAAAAGAGCTCTTTTGACAGGTTTGTGTTTTAAGGTATCAGATTATAGATATTATGAACCTCACTGACAGGATTATATCAAAATCTCTGCTGCACAACAAATGTTTTATTTATTCATTTACTTTGAGGGTCATTTACTAGATTTTCTCACATCTTAAATTATCTATTTTAAAAAATCTAATTATGACTAACTCTCCAGCCCTGTTTATACTAATAGATTATAATGAACCATCTCAGTGAATCTGTAGTGATTAATTGGCAGTTTGCATATTTTTAATTATTTTCCTGGCCTGTTTTACAGGAAAAACAGTGGCTGGTAGATACACCCATTTATATATTTTTTTACAGTCTTAAAACTAAAAAGTCCGAAGTATTTTGGAATTGCTGAAAAGCTTTCTATACTTTGTTACTGTTCACTTAGGTCCATATCAGAATCATTAGCTACTAATATATCAAAAATTAAATATACATATAAATAGCAACAGCTTCAAGAAGTCTCTAATATACATACATACATACATACATACACACACATTTTAATCTACAATTACTATATGTTGGTGGATTGAAATATGTATTTAAATACATATATTTTAATATATATACATACATTTTAACCACCTCATCTCTTCACAATGTGGTCTGTGTGCAGTGAGAGGAGTATATGCTGTATGGAATGTCTTTTCTATAATCACTTTTACATCTTAATACACACACACACAACAAATGATTACTGGAGTTGTCAAGAAATGATAAATATGAATAAAATATATTCAGTGTACGTAATGTAAATAATGTGTGGGCACTAACGCTTCATGTCCAGGCTTCATGCATTTCCATGCATGTGTTTATATCCGGAAGTTTGTGTTTCCATTCGTGTGTGTGTGTGTGTGTGTGTGTGTGTGTGTGTGTGTGTGTGTGTGTGTGTGTGTGTGTGTGTGTGT
>JBBJLS010053897.1:0-13249 GCA_037577275.1 Bryconaethiops microstoma
CAGCTGTATTTGACCGGTGGATTCACTCATTACTGTCGTTCAGGGAGCGCTATCCCACTCGTGTGAGTGATAAACCCTCTCTCTGAGCAATCCAGA
The DNA here is from genome assembly GCA_037577275.1 of Bryconaethiops microstoma. Taxonomy (NCBI): domain Eukaryota; kingdom Metazoa; phylum Chordata; class Actinopteri; order Characiformes; family Alestidae; genus Bryconaethiops; species Bryconaethiops microstoma. Next base: position 97 of record JBBJLS010053897.1, read on the forward strand.
TTCGGTTGCATGTGTTCAGCTGTGGAGGAAGTTAACCGGCGGACTCACTGACTCGTGCTTTAGGAGCGCTAACCCGCTCTCGGAGAGATTCAGATTTGGTTGCGTGTTTTCGGCTGTGGGATTTCGGCTCTGACTGACACAAGGAGTCCATTAGGAGGATTCAAAAACGCTACTGTAAATTATTATATTTTTGTTTGTGGACTTGGTTGAATTGAGAGTTTGTGTGTGTGTGTATGTGTGTGTGTGTGTGTGTGTGTGAGAGAGGAAGGGATGGGTGATGTTCATGTGTGCCCATGTGTATAATGTGGCTCTTTGTGGTAACACAGTAAAAAATGTGGCTCTTACTCTCTGACTCGTTGGCCACCCCTGTCTTAGAGTTATCAAAATATGAGCATGGTTTCAAAGTCAAAATGTCCTTATTTGGAGCATCTGTTTGTTTGGGGTAACAGTGGAGGTTTTAAACATCATGCGACGCTGGTTTTTGGAACTTTAAAATGGTATACTTTTTTTTTTTTTTTTTTTTTTGATACTGTCTTTTAAAGGTGAAAATACCATAAGGAGAGGGGGGAGACAGTCGCTGGGACAAGCTTGGTCATAAATATTTGTACAACAAATCTTATGATACTTGTGTGTGTGAGATGAAGTTTTCCAAAACCTTTATGTTTTTTGGGGATTTTTACAGTAAAAGAGACCTTTTCTGAACGTCAAAACCATAGCAATCATACTTTCGTGATTGCGTATTTTCTTGCGGAAATGCACCTTGCAGTTATTGTTCTTCTGTTAAGTTTAAAGTTTTGCTTAAGCATTTGAGTTTAATCACCTTCGTTATGTATGGCTCAGTGCGCATGTATATAACTTTCTGATCGGTTGATCAGGGGCCGAGTGCCGTTTATTTAAAATCAATAATTTGCCCTATAGACTTTAGTTCATCAAATGTTGGCATTGTGATGCCATCTCACTCTGCCAGCTGAGTGCCATAGCTGCAGTGCAGAGAATAAATCAGTTGCTAGGAGATATGAGCCTTGGGCCGGAGTCAAAAGTGTATTCATTTTAGAGTATAAGTCTCGTTTGTAACTGTCGTTTCGGTTATTAATGAAGAAACGATCCGTTTGCGTTAGGTTGAGCTGTTTGAAATTTGTCGTTTTCAGCCACTTCATATGCATATTTAATTGGGGTTGTCTTAACCAGCTGTGTGGGCCAGTGGTTAACACACTCAGAGAGACAAGATAATGGGTTCAAACCCAACAATTAACTTCTTGTTTTTCTTGTTCTCTGATTCCATGAGCTGTTTTTAACAGTAAAAAAGAGATTTTTAATAGATTCTCAGATTTTAGGTTTTTTTTGGGTCAGTTTTGTCCAAATAGTTGGTTAATAGTTGGTTATCTTTTTATCGTATTGGCTAGGTTGTGCTGAAAAACAGAATATGAATTACTTGTCCATTACACTTTGTTTGAGGCTTTAAATATTAGAAAAGAACCAAGTAATGCAGAATTCAGATACCCTCAGGGTTTTATGGGCTACTTTATAAGTGGTTTTAGTGGGGACTGATCTCACGCTGCCTTTGTGGTTTAGTGATTAGGGCATTGGGATGAAGACTAAGCAGTATAGGTTCAAAGCTTCTTAAAAATATATTTTAAGAAGTTTTTAAAAATATATATACCACAAACTTTTCTGGCCTTAAAACCAGCGTTTGGGTGCCCCTCTCTTTCTCTGTGCAAACCTTTGAGGAAATGGCACTTCTTGAACAGTGTCCAAAAACTGGTTATATAATTGGCTATTGAAAAATACTTAGAGAAAGAGTGGCTCAGTGATTTGATGTGTTAAAGATTGTAGCTTCAAATCTGCCTATGGGTAAAAGTTTGGGTCAAAACTATTGGCGCACCTCTCTATGTGAAAACGCATTGGTGCCCCTGTCTTTGTGACCGATGTTTTTACATTAACCCTCATCTGTGAATCCGTAGTAACCACCTAGTAACAGCCAAAGTTAACACAGCAACCTTGCAATCGCGTTTTCTCACAGAAATGCAGTCTAGTTGAACACGAATCTCTAACTATAAATTATTATTTAAAAAATATTATTTGTTGTTGTTCTTCTTGCTATTTGTATTATTAATTATTTTCATAATCTTTTTCCTCACACTCATCACTTTACTGTTCTCCATTCCGAGACCTCTGAACACCAGAGGGGACTCTTTGGACTTTGGATGTCTTTATTTTAGTGTTTACTACTTATGTACACACAATTGCACAAAAGTTGGCCATCATTTGTCATATTAATCATTTTTATTTTATACACAATAATTTTTACAGTGCAGACATTAAAAAATATGTTTAGATTTAGTTCCATTTGAGTTTTTCAATGTTTTACAACTTGTACTGCTTCAAAATAACATTATTTTAAAATCATTTACAGCTTTGTTCATCATTTAAGACGTCTTTACGCTGGGTTGAAAGACTGGCATTGAGAAAAAAACACTTCGATGCCGTTTGCAAGCTAGCCAACCATCTTGCTAACCATAAACATTAGTGAACATGAATATATCTCATAATTATATACTCTTGGAGTCTAATTCTGCGTGCTGACCTGTAGCAAAATATGTAGATGATGCCAACAGGCATAGTTAGCAGAAGTGGGCTGACTAATGTGCAACTGCAGTTAGCCACAGTGCTCATATCACCTGACCCATCATATATGTGTTTTATACTGTTAGCATTAGGGATATGTTACATTCTTTGTTACTTTGTGACATTGTTAAATTCTTACATTATTGATACATTGTTACCTTCAATGCTTCAAATGAATCATTCTATTTAAACAATGAAATATTGACAATTATTATGCATCATAATTGTGCTGCAACTTCTTTCCATTAACATTAATGAAGACAAAAGAACCTCACAATAGCCACCATACACCTAACTCTCGTTCAGACTGTTTCGGACTCATTTGTACTTTTTGTTTTTAGATAACCTTGCTTGGTTGTTAGCAAGTCCCAATATTAATAGTTGATTATTTCTGTTTAACCTAACTGTATCAAACTAAAGGTAGCATTTTTCTGTTTTTCACAATTTAATATTAATTACGACATGTCCCTCAAACACTTTGTAAATCATAATACTAGCTTCTCTTGTGCTGTTATTCTGCTGTTGACCTGAGGGTGAACCGAGTCTTGGTTCCTCTTGGTTTCTTCTTTCAGCTCAGAGAGAGTTTTTTCTTACCTTGCTTTCCTCTGGCCTGCTCACTGGGGGGCTTCAACTCAGTGAAAAAATATATTTGACTTGACTTATACAATATTAAACTGTTCATCAAACTCCACTGTAGAAACATTTTATTATTACCAACACTTTAATATCAGTGTATTTATTAAATACAACACTTAATACAAAATTCTGGTTGAAAATTCAGATCTATTAACTCACCTTTAGTCAAGTAGGTGTTTTTGTATTTTCAACCATCTGAAAAAAAAAAAAACACATTGAAGTGAAACAATGTTCTTCCACCACCATAGAGTAACACAAGACTACATAAGTGTAGTCAGGACAGGACTATGTAGAGCCCAAAAAAATTGAAAGACGTAAAAACACAAGCAAACAATACAATATTAAAGGAGGTGGTAGTCAATGAGGTGGTAGTCATTGAGGCAGAACACAGAAGACTTGTTGGGTCCAGGGATGATGGTGGTTGCTTTAAAGCATGCTGGGATGACCATGGAGCTCAAGAGATATCGAAGATTTACTACTTGGTCTGCACATCCTCTAAACACTTGTTCAGGTTTCTTACAGCCTTGTCATTCCATGCCTCAAAACATGCTTATAACTGAATCAGCGCATCTAGGAAGGAGGCCTTACTGTCACACGCAGGTAGATATGTTCTGTAGCTGGTGATGGCCTGAATGCCCTGCCACATACCCTATGTGTCTCCAGTGTCTTGGAAGTGGTGTTGAATAAACATCTGGCATTACTCAATATGTTCAAATGCATTTATATTTAACAACTTTTTTCTCAACTTTCTCTTCCAGTGGGTATGATATCCCTCTGAACCCGCTCCACCTTATCCCGTTCTATGCTGGTACGCGCTTCCACGACTTTCATCATATGAACTTTGTGGGTAACTATGGCTCTACGTTTACCTGGTGGGACAGACTTTTAAACACAGACTCTCAGTTCAACAGTCACACAGAGAAACAGTGCCTAAAAAAGGATGAGTAACACTCTCACACACAATCTACTGAATCACACCCTGGACTGAACAGATGTCAGTGATCAATACCAGCATCCTTAATTTCACCTATTGTGCATTTAGAAGGTAAGACACACTCACTCACTCACATACATTGTTGAGTGATTGCTTGTGTCAATAATTCTGAAGGAATTCTCAGGTTCCCTTCAGTGGCATTATTCACTAATACAAGTAGTCACGGTTCAATAATGATGATATCATTCCTCAAAGCACTTTACATTTTTCTTTGTATAAAAGCTTTCTTTTCAGTGTTTGTGATAAAGGTTTCTTTATAACTGTGTTTGCTTCTGGAAACAAATCTAACAAACATTTTTGGGAGGTAGAATACTGCTTATATTGTTTTTTTGAGGATAGTATTTCGTTTTACTTAAAAAAAAAAAAAAAGCTTACTCATCATGAAGGAACAGTGCATTTGTGGTATATTATCCCATTGGACTATATTACGTTGCATCTGATCATTCAGATTGAATAAACTGAAAATAAATGTTATTTGCATTGTCACATCATGTATGTACAATAAAAGTCCTAATGTATACATTATGTCCTACATTTTCTTGCATTTCAAATTTCACTCCCTGCTCGCTTATGACATTTGTGTGTTTACATTTGCCAAAAGCATTAAAACCACATGCCTGATGTTGTGTAGGTCCCCCTTGCAACACCAAAACAGCTCTGACTTGACAGGCACCACTGTAAGGAGATAATCAGTGTTAGTGACTAAAGTCGTTTTTTATGTTGTGGGTGGATGGTGTGCACTGTATGTGATCTGTATATGGCAGGCATCAATATATGTTGAACATATGGTATTTTCTAAGCTCTACACTGAACACGTGTCTTAGTCCTGGTCAGATGTATTAGAGAAAATAAGAACATTCACCAATTCCTTCCCTTCATCCATACCTGCGTTCTCCCATTTCTCTGTCCGCACCCCTGCGAAAAAGTGCCAGGTAATCTATCCACCGATCCCGCAACCACCCCATCACCACTGTTTCCCGCCCTCCTGTGCTAGGATTGGTCAGCAGTTCACTTCCGAGCGGAGTGCTGATTCAAGCGCAGGGGGCGGGGCCTGTCCGAAAACGGGTCGGGAAAATAACAGGTATCTCGAGGCGGGGGTTCACAAAACCGACACCTCCCAAGTTGATCATAGAACGTGGTGCATAACGATCAGTTTTCTTGCCAAGTGATTAACAAATATCAGTCGACCTAATTTGAATCATTTCCACACATGATTCAGTGAGTGAGTCAGATCTTTGTAACAGCTCACAAGAAGATAAAAAGATAAAAAGGTGTATGAACACAGAAGCTTCTGTTTTAACCTCCTCCGGTTCTCATACTGTCCTAAAACTTGAATGTGTCCTCACATTGCTAGTCGCTTTGGATGAATGTAAGTAATGATTGTAACGTAATGATGTAAGTAATTGTAACGTAAGATGTGGGGAGGTTATCCTTAATATGTGACGACATGGTAATGTTAGATCTCACCTAACTGAACTGTGAAATATTATTAATGTGTTTTACGACCAAAACGTAAACGCCTCCAAGTGCGCGATTCGATTCGTTTAAACCATTTAAATGAATCGAGTAAAATGAATCGATTCAAAGGAACCCGGTCCGTGGAGCGATTCCTCTGCAGTGTGCACACGGGGCCGCGGCTGCAGAGGAGGGAGGGGGACGAGCAACGGCACCGCAGTCTCGGAGCCCTTACCAACCGAGGAGGAGAGCTAGAACGAGAGGCAGAGACAAGGAAAAAAACTGCGGCCAGAAATGTCGGCGGTGACGTTAAGCTGTTCGGCTGCCCTGTTGCTGCTGCTGGCGGCTCTAGGGGGCCACGGAGCATCTTCCACCGACCGGGGCGGCGGCGGCATTTCTTTCGAGTATCACCGGTACGAGGAATTGCGCAAAGCGCTGGTGGCCGTGTGGCTGCAGTGCCCCTCCATCAGCCGCATCTACACGGTGGGAGAGAGCTCGGAGGGCCGAGAATTGCTGGTGCTGGAGATGAGCGACAGTCCCGGGGTCCATGAACCCGGTAAGTGCTCAAGTGAACCGCTGGATGAAACGGTAAAGAAGTGTCGGCATGAAATAACACACACACACACAGCCATTACGGAGCGAGATCATAGTTCGCCTTTCAGTCGTAAATCAAGAGATGTATATATGTTTTACGCTGGTATTTTAGGGTATTTTAACCTGTAAAGAGGTGTCTTGTTTGGTGTTGTTTTAAAACTGTTTCTTTGTCATCAGAATAACGTAAACAGATGCACGGCACAGGCTGAAAAGTAGTGAATTAGTTTGTTCAACTAAAAAAACAAACAAAAACAAATGCTAGGCTAGCACTGAGTGAAAGAAGACTATGGATTAGGAAGGATGCGCAGGCGTGTGTGTGTGTTTGTCAGGACCAAATGTCCCCACAGTGATAGGAAAACATGAGCAATCAGTACCAGTGCGGCGTTGTTCTGTTTTTGCTTGTGGGGACATTTTCCCTGTTTGGAAACATTTTTCTTTTTTTCACAAATTCAGCATTTAACTTCAAATTATGCATTTAAAACAGATGAAACGGTGATTTCTTAGCTTAAGGGTTAGATACCGCGGTATTTCAATGGCAAGGCAATTTGGAAGACCCCTCTAAGACAGAAATACAAATTCGTGTGTGTGTGTGTGTGTTGCGCGTTGTGCGTTGTGTAGGTAAAACACTTGACCGAGGCGCCATTTTGCGAGGTGTGAGGAAAAATGAGTTGTGTATGTAATACAAAGACATTTGTGTTTTAATAATTTTTGGGGGGGATATGTGTGTGGGGGTGAGGTGGGGGATAGGGGGTATTCCAAGCTACCGAAGGTTTGAATGCGAAAGAAAGGCTCAAATATAAGCAAAAACATAGGAAATGTATAAATTAGTCTTATTTGGTCCACAGGCTGTGTTGCGTTGTTTTATCAGTGATGGGGATGGTCGTTGTTGCAATATTTGTGAAGCATGAGACACATAATGTGTGGTCGCTATAATACATTAATAATATAATATATTGAACCATACAGTAGGGAAAGGACAAATTTAAAGATTGTAATAAGGGAATGGACTACATTGCAATTTGCATTTTGATTTCAATTGATTTTGTAATGGTCACTGCTGGACTGTATCTACATTTTTACATTATTTGTGAAAGACAAAAAGAGCAGAAAAATTCCTTGAATGTCAAAATACCTATAAATAATTACAGCTGCAGCAAAATAGCACCCCTTATTTGTTGTGTCCATTTACAGAAATCTGCTGTGGCCTAATGGACCATGTTTGTGTGTGAGTGAGAGACTGTGTGTAAAGGAGGCCCCTTTACACACAGCCTGTTCCTCAAATAGTACCATCATTAATTCATGTCCCTGTATGTTGTACTTGCTGTACGTAAGATATGAGTCACTCACTCTAGCCTTTTATTGCTGCCAGATGAGTTTCCACTACCACCCCCGCCCCGTTACCATGGGCAACCAGCGGCTCCCACGAATCCCAGTCAGGCCTCTCAAATCTCTCTCTCTCCCTCTCCGTTTCTCACTCCTAATTCTTTTTCAATTTTTATTTTTCTTTCTCATTGATTGCTCTCTTTCTCTCTCTCTCTCCACTCATCTTACCCTCTATCCATTTGTCCTGTCCCTTAATATCTCTCTTTCTTCTCATACTCTCTGTCTCTCTCTGGCCTTCTGCCCTTCCCACTGTTTTTCTCTTTCTCTGTCTCTGTCTCACTCCGTTTCTCTGTTGCTTTCTCTTTTTTGTTAGGGCAATGCAGAAATAGCTGTTGCCGTGGTGATAGATCGGCTTAGTGCTGTTTGGCCCAGACAGTCCAAAGAGAGAGGATAAGGATGAGAAAGAATTAGTGTGCACCGCCTTTTGCGGCGTGCGTTCATGAGCAGTGCCATCTGGTGCGCTATATCATGCTGGCCAAGAAGCTAGGTGTGTGTGTGTGTGTGTGTGTGTGTGTGTGTGTGTGTGTATGTGTGTGTGGCCCAACAGAGTCAAGGAATAGGAAACCATTTAGGGTGTGTCTCAGATCAGCCACTAAATCCATGCATAGGGAATTACTGTCTAGGGAATAAAAGTAAGTCATCTGTTTAGGTTGTACAGGGGACTGAGGAGAGTGTCTTAGATCAGCTACACATGCACCAATATGGAGTTTCTGCCCAGCACAATGACAGAGTTTTACCGTCTTATTTTTGGCCAATATGGCCATCATAAACAGATCATTTAAATTGTTTAAATGAATAATTTGTAATATTTTGTTACTTTATGTATATGTATTTATTATTTAGTAGACACTCTAATCTCGAGCCATTCACAACTGTATATGAACACAAATAAAAGCTCCTGAAATAATGAACAGATAGATGTCTTTATCAGAGTGCAATACGTAACAATGTACAAGGTTATTTTTAATCAATGAGGAACCTGGTATGTCATACTCATGTAGCTAAAGGCTACAGATATGGAAGAATGCCCCCCAGCTACAACATTGCAGGTCATGAAGGTAAGTTTACACAAAAGAAAATAGTTCCACACAAAATAATTTGTTGGACTCTAGTTTTGGCATTCAGAGTGAAGCTGTGCATGTCTCCAGTCAGCTGTTTTGCTACAGCACAGCTGAGAGACACCTGAAAGCAGAGATCAATAGACTGCATGGCTAAATTAACTCAAACACCTGACTAAACAAAGACTGAACTTACCTCTATATAATTACTGCCAAGATTAACAGAAATCTCTCTGCATACCTGAAAGGGGCAGCAGAATAGAATAGAAAGAGATGGTGTTGCTGTCTTTTTGGAGGATTCATCGTAAAAATGTCACACATTGTTATAAATCAAGAACTGAAATATTTTTGTTTAAATATATTTATCTTACTAACTTCAGTTGAAGATGGGTTCTGTTCTATTTGATCCTATTCTATTCTATTCTATTTTATAAGTGTGTGCACAAGCTAAAATTGGGATGACAAGTCAATGAGTTTAGTATCAGCCAGAATTTCACTGGCAGAACAAAAATAATGGCTGCATTTTTGCAAATAATATATTATATATGTTTCTCCTTGCTCCTTGTTCCTCGACCTGTATTCCTTCATTTCGACTCCAGGAGCATTAATCCTATAAAGTATCCTCCTATATAGAAGCTTACAATATAATATACAGTCAGCCTGTGGGCAAATGTAACTTCAATACATTTGCCTTTTCAGTGAGCAGTTTCTGTCCCACTACACTGTGCTTATGAGGTGGTGCACATAATTTGTTTACTTTAGTTTTAGTTTTCCAGAAAGGTTGGGCACCCCACTCTTTTCAAGCTATTTGCTTGAATTATGTCTCTGTAGGTGCATTAACTATATATGGAGGCATATCTCATATTTAGAGTGACTATTATGATGTTTACGGTATAGTTTTAGTGTAACAGGACAAATGCGCTAACCAATCACTCACAGGTTTAGTAATTTGGATTGAGCTGCTACTGCAGTAAAGTAAACCATGAATGCACATTTGAAGAAAAAAAAAAAAGGTTGGCTGGGTCAGACATCTCGAGGGGGGCAGTGAGGCTTGTACCAACACGTCTCAGCAAGAGCTTTTGAGCATCATTAGCTTGTTTACAATGGCTTAATATTAGTTTCTTTTAAAACAAGTTTGCTAACACTCTCACTGTCTGTGCGTGAGGGAGAGAGAGAGAGAGAAAGAGAGAGAGAGAGATGGAAGGGGGTGAGATGTCTTCCTGTGAGCTTCAACTCATCAATAATTTTACATCTGACTGCTCCACACAAAGGCCAGCTCATGTAGCTCTGGTGTGTGTGTGTGGTTGTACATTTGTGTACAAAAATGTATTGACCAAAAAGATCTAAGCTACATGGCCATTAAAATGATTCTGTTCAAAGTGTTTCATACTAAAGTTACATGTTTTAGTATTTAAAACTTTTCAAATTTAGGATTACATGCAGGTAGCTTCTTAGTACATACAGATGCGTATCATAATTCTCTGAACAAAACCTTTTCTCTCCTCTTTTAACAGTTTTGACCATTGGAAAATGACATCTGGCCTTTACATTGTATGGGAACTTAGTAATGAATTGACAGTTAGAATTTCTTCAAAATTATTAGTAAATTTTTTTTTAATAGAAACTATACATATATTTATACCTTCTGACAAGAGAAAACAAGTATCTTTGTGTGTGTGTGTCTGTGTGTAGACTTCAGAAAGAATTAAGCTTGTGGGCTTGTTTTGTTGTATGCTTATAAGAGGTCTAGATATGAGGTTATGAAATGTCAAATTGTATTACGTTATAATTATATATGATTCAACCTTACATTAAATTTTCATTTTTTAAATGACATTTTTCCATATTTTGCAATTAAAAATAGCTGTTACTTAGGCCAAAATTCAAACCTTAACTAGGGGTGCGGGGGGGATGCTGGAGCCTATAGCAGTCATAAGGCGAAAGGTGGAAAAACATCCTAGACAGGTCGCCAGTCCGTCACAGAAGATGCTGATTTAAAAATAAATTGCAGTGGTCTCTTATTTTTTTCTGGAGCTGTGCACCTAAATACATGATTTTGTGCAATCATTTTGATGAGAGTGAATGCAAGCAGTGTTATTTGATTGATTTTCAGAAGACCCAATAAAGGCCTCCAATGACGTGGTCTAAAAGGGACATACTGCGCATGTCCGCTGTGTATATGATAGAATCACTTAAAGTAAACCTGTTATCATGGTTGTTATAGAAACCAGGTCATCACTGACATCTGTGTTTGTGTGTATTTAATGTTTTTTGTTTGCGCAGGCAGTGCAGCAAAGGTTGTTCTGGACTGTCCATTTAACAAATGAATGTCTGGGTGGAATGATTAATGGAAGGATGGAAAGACAGATGAACTCGCTTGTTAAAGGCGCAGTAGCTGTTTTATTTCTGCGACCGATTCCCTCTTCTGTGTTCGTTTTTTGTCCATCTTCCAAAGCTGAAAATCATTCACAACTGCAGCAGTGCTCCAAATGACAGATCAGGAAGCAGATGAGTTTGGGGCAGAAAGAGAGAGGGGGAGGATAAAAGAATATATAAAAAAAGACATTGTTTTTCACTGTTACATAATATGATCCATCTTTTTTTTCTCATTTTCAATGTAAAAATAAGATAATCTCTCTCTCGCTTTCTGTCTCACTCTCTGCCTGTGGCTCACTCTCTCCATTTCTCCCTCTGTATCTCATTCTCTCACTCTCTTACTGTCTCTCACTCTCTCTCTGCCTGTCTCATTCTCTCTTTCTCACTCTTTTTCTTTACTTCTCTTTTTCTCTCTCTGTCAATCTCTTTTTCTCTGGTCAGCTTTCTTTTCAATCTGTTTATTTAAAATGATGACATTTTGTCCATATTTCAACCTTTGTTTCACAGCATGTGTGGTTTGTTTGTTTGTGTTTACATGTGTGTGGATATGTGTAGGAGCATGATCTGTTTTAATTGTAGAGCGAGAGAGAGAGGATGAACGAGAGCTCGCATGCACCAATGTTCAAAATACAGAAAGAGACAATGCAAATTAATGGTTTAACCGAAGTTACACTGTTCTTCCCCCTTCCCCAAATTGGCTTATTCGGTATCTGAGGTTTGCTCTTTTAGTTTGGCAATGCAGTTAACAAGTAATAGAAGCTTATATCTCATCAATTAGCTGCACTGCACAAACTACATCCCTGAATCTGATTGCCTTAGTAACCACGCCCAAACATAACCAGCATGAGGACGAATGGGCGTGGCGGACGAGGCCCAGACGTCACAGTCAGCTGTGCTCAGAGGCAGGAGGTTTGAAAATCTGCGATAGACTGTAACCGCAACTGCTGATCCACATAAATGCAGGACTGTATTCCTGCTGGAACTGGACCCATTGGAACTATTTCTATAGTTCTGGATCTACAGTAGGCCTGTCACCATTGTTATATTTTAACTGACATTTAATTGCTATATAAATAATTGATTATACTGAATAAAAATTTCGTTGTACATTAATGGCATTTAGCAGATGCTTTTATCCAAAGCGACTTCCATTCCCTAATTACAAAGTACAGTCTCCCAGGAGCAACTTGGGAGTCTTTCTTGTGGTATGCTGAAGGTAGGATTCAAACCCATGACCTCTTGGTCTATGGGCAAGTAGGCCACCACCACCCCAGTTTTATTTCATTGTGTACAGCTATTAAAGTTCACACCTGAAGTGGTTTTTGGATAATTAGTTGTCTTGCTTCCTGTGTATTGATTCATGTTGGCTCCCAACTGACAACAGATACAAGCTCAAATAAACAAACAGTGCCCTCTAAAAAGCACCAGTCAAAAGCCTCTCAGTGCATTTCTGCTGTCATTTACAGTGCTGTGAAAAAGTCTTTGCCACCTTCCTGATTTCTTTTTTTTTTGTTGCATGTTTGTCACACTTAAATGTTTCAGATTATCAAACAAATTTGAATACTAGACAAAGATAAGCCAAGTAAACACAAAATGCAGTCTTTAAGTGATGATTTTATTTATTAAGGAAAAAAAACTATCCAAACCTGCATGGCCCTATGTGAAAAAGTAATTGCCACCTAAACCTAATAACTGGTTGTGCCACCCTTAGCAGCAACAACTGCAATTAAGCGTTTGCAACAACTGCCAGTGAGTCTTTCACATAACTGCAGAGCAATTCTGGAGAATTGTTTTAGTTTAGCCGTATTGGAGGGTTTCCAAGCATGAACCGCCTCATGCCACAGCATCTTTGACTGGGCCACCCCAAAACCTTCATTTGGCTTTTGTTAAGCCATACAGAGGTGGATGTGCTGGTGTGTTTTGGGTTGTTGTCCTACTGCAGAACCTTTGGGTCGTTGAAAGTGAAAGTGAAAGTGACCATTCTGTCATACTAGAACACACCACAGCACACAGTGTGAACAGCACGAAATTC
>JBBJLS010053938.1:0-13249 GCA_037577275.1 Bryconaethiops microstoma
GTGGTGGTGCTGAAGGTAGGATTCAAACCCATGACCTCTTGGTCCAGAGGCAAGTATCCTACCACTAGGCCACCACCCCCCAGGTCACATGCCTTCATTAACTGTCTTTGTCAAATTGTGATCTTCTCACTACTTTTGTAACCATAGCAACCAGAACTTGTCAAATGAGTGACACTAGCATCAAGGTGAACATTGTCTCACTGATGCAGAGTTGTTTAGCTGCTCTGTAGTTAGGCGGCTTGACTGGAGCAAATATAAGAAAAGTTCACAACACAGGATTATTGAATTTTAGTTTGGAAAGTTGATAATTTTCCTAATTGACTTGTACGGTCACCTTAGTCTTGTGGACTCTGTATGTTGTCTATGTGATATGTGAGTTGACTGAGCCCGAAGGACGATAAAGTGTGGTAGTGTGAGAGTTTAAGTGAGCCAGCTGTTTTTTTTGCACAAACAGCTAAACTTTTGAATCTCTTTCCACGTTTTCATACCCATTTTAGAGCATTCATGTCAGAAAATGAGTTTATGTGAACAGTGGAGCGCAATGTACTTCTCATGGAAATACATTCTTGTTCATATTATTTTTTAATACAAATGTTACTATCAGCACATACTGGAGTCATATCAAGACTCTGACTGCCCTCAAGGCCCTGCCTGTCACTTACCGAAATTCGCTGGCGAATTTCTTGTCAGGGTCTTTGGCTGTAAGAGTGCACAGATGGGTTCCCACTTTCGTGTTCTCCATGATTCCCTCGATCCTAACAGGTGGAACGAACTCTGGAGGGTCATTCACGTCCTCCACGGCAATGGTTACTGGATACAACTTGGGAGGGTTTGGCAGCTTGGTGCCGGGCCCTTCGGTGAAGGTCTTTACATCCCATAATCTCTTATTAGGACGCCCGGTGACCTCACATGAGAAATAGGGCGCTACATTCGCCACACTGATCGATATGTTTCTTGAACTCTGCTCCTCGTAATCCATTGCCTGTGCATTTAGGAAGAATAGATCAACAACATAAGAAGGTTTTTGCACACCACAGGTTTTTACCTCTTATCCATTTATTTCATGCACTGCAGATTTTTATTCTTGTTAAACATTGAGCAGTGAACAAATATAAATAAAAATATGTCAAATTAAAGAAGTTTCCTTGATAAGATGGAAAGAACATGTAACAGTGTATGTCCGACATACTATTAACTGGCTGCATGGTGATGCAAATTCTAAATTGTCCTTTAACTTTCACTGCTTCATCCCATTGGCTCATAATATCTCATGAGTGCAGGTGTAAATGGGGTCTCAGGAAAGCAGAAGTCACCAGCTGTGATATGCTCTATATCACAGCTGGTGACTTCTGCTTTTCTGAGACTAAAGAAAACAGAAATACCTTTATAACTGTTAATATTCCTTCATTCGTTTTGGGGTCCGTCTGTATTTTGAAATACTTTTCTTCATCCCCATCGATGGTGTATTTAGCCTTCCACGCATCCGATCCCGGACTGTCCAAGTCTTTTAGTTGCAAGCGCAGAACTTCCACCCCACTCTCTCGCTCTTTTATCCTTCCAGGACCCTGGAGAGAGACAGAAACATCTGCAGTGGTATTCCCATTCTTCCATACTGTCACTGAAAGACAGATGCTTTTTTGCAGATGCTTTCATACTTAGCACCTCTCAGAGCATCTCAAAACATCTTAGAACATCTCAAAACTTCTCAGAACATCTCAAAACGTCATAAAACATTTCAAAACCTCTCAGAACCCTTGAATTGTGTATTCATATATATTTATATTTTAGTATATTGCTCAATGTCTGTTTTTATAAACTGTTGTTTTATACTGACTGTCTGACCGGTGATCTCTGGGAGGTGGTTGTTTTTGTCCATGATGTTCACCACCACGCTGCTCGTGCTGGAGAGCTGCACCTTTTCTCCATTATCTTTGGCCTCCACCTGGATGAGGTATTTCTGGGCTTTCTGGAAACAGAAAAATCAGATGACAAGAAATAAAAGGATTGAGGATTTATAGTGGGGGAAATAATTATTTGATCCCCTGCTGAATTTGTAAGTTTGCTGTCCTACAAACAAATGAACAGTCTCTAATTCATGTGGTAGTTTCATTTTTATGGAGAAAGACAGAATATCAACCAAATATCAAGAAAAAACATGTTACACAAAAGTTATACATTGATTTGCATGTCATTAAGTGAAATAAGTATTTGATCCCCTACAATCCAAGCAGACTTCAGGCTCCCACAGACTGGCTGTGTGCCATGTTGCACACAGATTACAATTAATCTATCAATTACAGATACTCCTGGTCTTAACTCGTTATGTGTATAAAGCACACCTGTCCACAGAATCAGTTTCGCCCATTCCAACCTCTCCACCACCATGGACAATACCAAAGAACTGTCAAAGGATGTTAGGGACAAGATTGTAGACCTGCACAAGGCTGGAATGGGTTACAAGACCATCACCAAGAAGCTTGGTGAGAAGGTGACAACTGCTGGTGCAATTATTCAGAAAGGGAATAAATATAAAATGACCATCAGTTGCCCTCAGTCTGGGGCTCCATGCAGTATCTTGCCTCATGGGGTGAGGACGATTATGAGAAAGGTGAGGGATCAGCCCAGAACTACACAGGAGGAGCTGAAGGCTGTTGGGACCACAGTCACTAAGAACACCATTGGTAACACACTATATCATAATGAATTGAAATCTTGCAGTGCTCACAAGGTCCCCTGCTCAAGAAGGCACATGTACAGCCAATCTTAGTTTACCAGTGAACATCTAATTGATTCAGAGAAGGCTTGTGAGAAAGTGCTGTGGTCAGATGAGACAAATTAAGCTCTTTGGCATCAACTCGACCCGCCGTGTTAGGAGAAAGAGAAATGCTGAATATGACCTGATGAACACCATCCCCACAGTGGTCCCAACAGCCTTCAGATCATTAACAAGCTCCTCCTGTGTAGTTCTGGGCTGATTCCTTACCTTTCTCTTGATAGTCCTCAGATACTGCATGGAGCTCCAGACTGAGGGCAACTGATGGTCATTTTATGTTTATTCCATTTCCGAATAATCGTACCAACAGTTGTCATCTTCTCACCAAGCTTTATGCTGATGGTCTTGTAACCCATTCCAGCCTTGTGCAGGTCTACAATCTTGTCCTTGATGTCCTTTGACAGCTCTCTGGTCTTGCCCATGGTGGTGGAGTGGTTGTAACGGAAGAAACCTGTGGACAGGTGTGCTTTATACACATAACGAGTTAAGATCAGGAGTATCTGTAATTGACAGATTGATTGTAATCTGTGTGCAACATGTCCACACAGCCAGTATGTGGGAGCCAGAAGTCTGGCTGGGTTGTAGCCGATTATTTCACTCAGTGAAATGCAAATCAATTTATAACTTCTATGTAACATGTTTTTCTTTGGTTTTTGGTTGATATTCTGTCTCTCTCTATAAAAATGAAAGTACCTCACAAATTAGAGGCTCCTTTTGACCCGTCTGGCCTGAACACCCCAACCCCTTCCAGATTTTCTAATAATCAGACCCTTTTTTTTACAGCCCTGGCATCACTAGTAAGGACACTTTCTGCACAGTTTAATGCACTAGTATTGCATAATAACTGCCAATGTGTTAACACAAATACAGTAACTATAGAGGAATATTCAGTGTCCTCCATGGAGGACGTACTTTTGCTTAGAAAATCAATAAATGAATATTTTCCCCAAGGGCATTCAAATCCCTGCATTCAGTTGTGTTTACCTCATAGTCCAGACAGCCCCGAAAATATACTTTTCCTACAGTGGTTGTCCCTGGTGGCTCAAGGAAAAACTCAACATTGTCCGTTTTTGGAGTGACGGAGGCGATTCTGAAGGAGAAGGTTCCATTAGGAGTCTGTGGGTCATCCAGATCTGTTGCCACTACTGTTGTCACCGCTTGACCTGTATTACACATTGAGATGATCATCAAACATGATGATTCCAAATTTCTACAGTTTCACAGGATTACACTGGCTTGGGTTATCTCCGGCAACAAGATTTCGCTAGAGTCTTAGAAGATGTTCAGTGGAGACATATTTACAATGGTCATTCTCATGCAGTAAATGCGTGGAGCTAAATTAAATTAAACCTAAATAAAATATATTCTAATATATTGCCAGTGTATCTCCAATGTAAAACATGTATGGGATAAGGGCTTCTAGATTTTTGGGACCGAGTTGTTGTCTTGTACAGCAAATGGGATGAATGTCCTGTACAGCAAAAGTGTATTTTATTGAATTGGAATGAATAACAACCTTCAGCTTATTCACATGATTGTTATTTTCAGCCTGTTACAGCAGCTTTGCTCATTTCTGAGCTTCTTTCTTATTTTCCTTTTTTTATTCTCGCAACTTTTAAACTCAAGTCTAAGTATTTTAAATGATACTAACAGAGACCTCGGATTCCAGCTGCTGCAGGCAGACAGGATGAGGGAGAGTGGTAAGAGAAAAGGAGGGGGACTAGCAATGTTCGTGAATGACAGATGGTGTAACCCTGGGCACATCACTGTGAAAGAAAAACTTTGCAGCAGAGACACTGAGCTCTCACATGTTATCGTGATAGTGGCATATAGCCCCCCCACCCCCCTCGGCCAACGCGGAGGCCACCTGTGACTCTCTCCACCCTGTAGTCATGCAGACTGCAGACACAGCATTCCCAGGCCATGTTAATAATATCTGGTAACTTCAATCATGTATCCCTGGACTGCACCCTGCGCACTTTCACACAGTGACATGCCCACCAGTCACCTGCACAGTGCAGAGATGGTCGGAGGAGAGTGAGGAGGCTCTAAAGGACTGTTTTGAGACTACTGTGTGGGACGTGCTTTGTGATGACCATGGGGAGGACATCGACAGCCTTGTGACCTGCGTTACCGACTACATTAACTTCTGTGTGGATAAAACCATACCCACCTGGACTGTGTGGTGCTTTCCCAACAACAAACCTTGGATTACTCCAGAAATAAAAGCCGTTTTGACGCAGAAGAGGTGGGCATTCAAATCAGGAGACAAGGAGGAGCTAAAAAGGGTGCAAAGAGCTGAAAAGACTGCTCAGGAATGGGACAGACAGCTACAGGCAGAAGATGGAAAATCAGCTTCAGCAGAACAATAGTAGCGATGTCTGGAGAGGCCTTAGAACCATCTCGGGCCACAAAGAACAGAACTCTCTATCAGTGGGGGATGTTAGGTGGGCAAATGAACTGAATCACTTCAACAGGTTTGATTCATCCTGGATGCAGTCTTCAGCATCTCCTGCAGACACCCCCACCCCCACCTCTGTTCCACCTCAGACACTTCACACCTCCTCCACACATTCAGCTCACTGCTCCCCACCCCCAACCACAGCATCCAATAAACATTCAGCACACGGCTCCAGCCTGTCTCTTTCAACCATCCAGGTTAGAAAGGAACTGAGGAGGATCAAAGCCAGGAAGGCAGCGGATCCAAATGGCATCAGCTCAAGGGTGCATCCTGTGCAGATCAACTGTGTGGGGTGATGGAGCTCATCTTCAACTTGAGCCTGAAGCTGGGGAGAGTACCACAGCTCTGGAAAACCTCTTGTGTGGTACCAGTGCCAAAAGACTCCACATCCCAAGGACCTCAACAGCTACAGGCCAGTGGCTCTGACATCCCACCTGATGAAGACCCTGGATCAGCTGGTTTTTGCTCAGCTTTGGTCCCTGGTGAGCTCATCACTGGACCCATTTCAGTTTGCCTACCAGCCTGGCATTAGAGTGGATGATGCCCTCATTTACCTCCTACATCATTCCTCGCTCACCTGGAGACTGCGGGGAGCACTGTGAGAATAATGTTTTTTTATTTCTCCAGTACTTCCAACACCATTCTACCCACAATCCTGAGGGACAAGCTGGAGCACACAGGTGTGGACCATCACCTCACAACATGGATACTGGACTACCTCACCAACCGACTACAGTATGTGAGAACCCAGGGCTGTGTGTCGGACAGGGTTGTCTGCAGTACAACCCTGTCCACACCCTGTCTGCAGTGGGGCAGATGCATCTCTGCTTGAGATAGAAAGAGCTCTGTTCTAGGATTCCCTCTGGACCCAGTGGAGGTGGTGAGTGACAGGAGAATGGTGGCTAAGCTGTTGTCCCTGTTGGATAACATCTCCCACCCCATGGAGGTGACTCTGACAGCACTGAGCAGCTCCTTCAGTGGTAGGCTGCTGCACCCACAATGTCTGACGGAGAGATTCCACAGGTCTTTCCTTCCAACCGCTGTCAGACTCTACAACAAAGACCTTGTAGATGACCACACACGCACAAACATACACACAAATCCAATACACCATGACAGTTTTGCCTATGTGCAGTTCTACTTGGGTGCAATTTCTCGGCAATTTTTTGGGTACCATTACTACTGTGCAAAATGTGTGTCACGGCTGAGAGGTCCCTTCAAGACCGAGAGGAAGATGAGGCACAGATGCAGACTTCCATACTTAAGGTGAAGCTTTACTCATAAACACACAAATCAAGAACAGGAAAAACAATTGGCACGAGGGCCGAGCTAGAACAAGAGAAGGGAATTACTGAGTAGAGTAGAGGAGAGAAAGGAGCAGGTAATGCGGTGATCTGGAATGCGCCATGCCGCATCTGAGGATAGCAACCCCTTAAATAAGCCATCCGGGTCTAATCATCTACCAGAGGGAACTATCCTCAGGTGCGGGTGGAACATGATTCACGATCCCACAGCGACCCCCAGTGGTCGCAGACTGGAACCATGACAATGTGCAATATAATTGTGCAATTCTTTGTGTGTGTGTGTGTGTATCCATTTTTACAATACATTTTTTTTCTATTTATTTTATTCTATTTTTATATTCCTAGATTGTATAGTAATAATTCTTGGTGCATTATTACTGTTGTTTGCTGCTACCAAATGTACATTCCAATATGTATCTGCATGTAAATCCATAGTGTTCTTACTCTCCACATATATACATAGATATACTCAATGTGTATATATATTTTCAATACACGAGTCCATATTTATATTTTTGTATTATTTATATTGTATAATGTACATTATATACTGTAATGTTGTATAGTTATTATTCTATTGTTTTTGCTGCTCTTTGTTTCTGTCCACTTTCTGCCGTAGCAATGCAAATTTCCCACTTGTGGGACAAATAAAGATTTATCTTATCTTATCTTATCTTAATATGTACTAACAATACATCCAGTATTCTTTACTAGAAATAAATTTAGTTTGTTCTTTCAGTCTTTATTAGTCAGAAAGTGTGCATTTTTATTAGTCATTACTGACCTACAAAACGCCTCCTAATATAATTATAATTAATGTGGATCAGCAGACAAGTGTAAGATATTTAATAAGCTATTAAGTAATAAGACCAGTTATCTAGTGCATTTAAAGTCAAGAATTTGACTCTGCATCACCACACGTTAATAGGATGTCAGGCATGCACTGTTACAAATTCTTTCATCTTATAATGGAAACTTGTTTTATTTGATAGGTTTCCATTATTTTATATATATTCTTGTTTTATTTGATAGATTTTCATTTAAAAGGTAAAAGAGAGACATTTTTTAAATTATGCAAACCCTTCTTAGACCTGCTGTAAACTACTGTGAACGAATAGTCTCTAATAGTCTATAACTACTGTTCATATTTTTATTTGTGTTTATGCCTTGTAGATTTATTTCCCATGTTGATTTTCTGTATGGGGGGTTGAAAGAAAATAGTTATTAAAATATAGTAAAAGACATGATGATCCCATTGTAACCTTGTAGTTTTAAGAAACAGATGGGTTACCCTGAGCTGTGGACTCTTCAACAGTGGTTGCGTAGTGTGGAGGTCTGAAGACAGGGGCATGGTCATTGATGTCCATGATCTTGATCTCAACCCCGAGCCTCATGTCCACTTTGCTATTGGAGACATTTGTTGTTTCAAATGTTAACTGTGAACAGACAAAGCACTCTGGTGATTCAGCTGCTGGAGGGATATTATCATCAAAATGCTGATGTTTTGAAGACGACTTTCTTAAAGACATGCTTTTCTGAATACTTAAAAGCAAACAGATATGCCTAAAAGGAATTTTATAACTGAATTTTCAAATCAGTTTTACTCCAGTTGTTGTTTGTAAAATGTGTCGGACTAGACTTAAGGTCAGACTGTTTGTGAGAATTGTGCTGCTGTCATTGGGGACCCCACCACTGCTCTGTCAGCCGACAGAAAGCTGGGTATTGCTGCTCCAAATCTTGTGTGCTGCCGGTCTCCTTGTACTTGTACAACATTGTTTTAAGTTTAGTCTAGACTTGTTTTTATTGTGACTTGGGGCTGGGTTTTGAGGTTGGGACTTTATGTTTTGTCACTTTTATAATTGGTATTAAAGTAAAGCTTTTGTGTAAGTTGATCCAGTTGTTGGTTTGGTTGCTCACCCGGGAAACGAACCTGTATAAAATGTACCAGTAGGGGTTGGTCCTGTAGTATTATGAGTTCCCAGTACTCTAATTACTGGGTGGTGTAGTTGGCACCTACATTCAATTGCCAATGATGGGGATTGTATTAATTCCTATTCCTAGTCTAATTAAAGCCCTATAGTCTTATATTATGACAGATACTGTATTCTAGCAGTGAAACGTTCCATGTGCAAAAACGCAGAACAGAGGTAGACAGCAATTTGCTTTAGTTATGACCAGTATGAGATGGAGATAAAAGACTAGTACCTTGAGGATCTGAAAGGCCTCATAGTCGACTTTCTTATGCACAAAAATACTGCCGGTGGTTTGGTCAATGCTCAGGACACCTGTGGGCTCTTCATTCACACCACTACCAAGGAGATTGAAATGGACCAGATAACTCTGCTCCACTTTAATCTGACATAGAAAAAACAAAATATATGAACAATTTTAGCTCAAATGTAATGTAATTCTGTACAAAGTCAAACAATTTCTAATTATTTTTTGCATTCTGTTCAAATTATGTGCAAAGGATTAAATTACTATATTTATATAATCTGCAATGAATTTCACCTTAAGATATTGATATGAACTACAGTTATTTCAGTAAAATATTTTAAAAATCTTTCAAAAAATTAATTTTGCTTAAAATGAGAACTTTACCCCAACTGTGCCCTGAATTATGCATTACCATTGACCGTGCACACAGCAGGTGTTCAATAAATACTGGGGATTTAGTTTAGCATTGTGTGGACGGTGACAGGAGACCTCAGCAGTTTTCCTGAGCAGTGTTCTTCATTCCTCATTTACAGCTTTAATGATGAGGTCTGCTGTGACAGTGATTGTTAGTAATGTGATACTCACCTTGTCCAGCAGGTATGGAAAGGGGCCAGGATTTTCCTCCTCAATAGAAAAGCTGTCAATGATCCACGCTCTCTTCTGCCTGGTGTTGCTTTGGGCTAACAACAACATTGTAGAAAAAACACACTAGAGGGCACAGAGAGAGAGGGTAGTTATCCTGAGTGATAGGAGAGGGTGAGGGCCACTCAAGCCACCCAGAGAGAGAGTACAGTTATGCTGAGTGATGGGGGAGTGTGGGGTGCGGAGGGCCATGCAAGCCACCGAAGCCACCCAGAGAGAGAGAGTACAGTTATCCTGAGTGATAGGGCAGGGTGAGGGCCACTGAAGCCACCCAGAGAGAGAGTAGAGTTATACTGAGAGCAGAACCGCTCTTAGGCATACGTGAAGTATGCATCCGTGGAGGGCCCTAACCTTGAGGGAGGCCCCGGCGCAGAATCTCGTCAGCACCCCCCACCAGACTGACCACGTGAGGGGCACTGGCGCGGAATCCCGTCAGCAACCTCCCCCCTCACCGAGAGTCTTCATCTAATCTCAGTCCAATCCCAATTTAAAATCTTAAATTGCTCTTTCTTTTCTCTTGCTGCTCTGATCTTTATTTGTCTCAGTCAATCAGATCTTAAGATAAACCATAACATCCAAGAGAAAACTTGGTTGTTTTATGAATGAACCACATGAACATCATGTGAAATTTGTCTTCATGACCAAATACAAGTCTCCTAAAGGGGGGGTTAGTAGAAAAAAAGAGTTCAATAATCTCCAAATAAGATGATTTATTTCACTGAGCTGAGGTACCTTGGCAGCACATTGCTTCACTTGGTGAATAGGCTGAACGCAGAGAAATAATTTCACATTGTTTTTTCTTTAACTTTTGTTGTTTCTTTCCATTTCCTTCTCTCTTTTTTCATACCCACGGGCTTCTAAGAGAACTGAGACCAGAGGCAAGTTCACAGTCAGAACCAGGGACGGACTGGGACAAAAAACAGCCCTGGCATTTTGAGGTAGAATGGCACATCACACACAATTACACATGCTACCCATCTTTGCGCGCCCATCAATGTGTAGGCCAACGAAGTAGTATTCAACAATGTAGTATTCATATAATAATAAATTGTGAACTTACTCAGTCAAAAAGTATGCAGTTAAATCTTTTAATGAATATTTGGAAAAAAAGAGAGGGCATTCTGTAGGTGTGCACGTGTGACAGAGAGAGAGAGAAATACCTACAATGAAGCTGCCTCTTACACCATGCCTCAAAAGTTCACTGCACAACCAATAATAGATCATTAACTGCTGTCTCACTGTTAATGTTGATGAACTGTGGTTAAAAAATGTTCTCACTTTCAATAAGACAATTTAGTTCAACATGGTATACACAAAATAATTAACTTAAATGTCTATTGTTTTAAAGGTCCCATGGCATGAAAATTTCACTTCATGAGATTGTTTAACATTAATACGAGTTAGGGTTGCCTGCCTATGGTCTGACAGTGGCTAGACATGGCGTTAGGTGTAAATAATCCTGCTCCGTCATTGAGAGAACAACAGCTCAGATGACCCGATCTGGAATTTTCCTCATACGGGAAAAGGTTACCTCCCCTTTCTCATGCTTTGCACGCCCAGAGAATTTCGACCCCCTCCCCTAAAAAAATAGCTCCTCCGACTGCCAATGAGACCGTGTGAGAGACCACTTTTTTCTCTAGAGACATCATGGCTTAGCATGGCACGAGCGAAGCATGGCACTTGCTCGGTGCTTAGATGTACAAATGAGCACAAATGTATTTTTTCAGTTCCTTCATGTGAGCCTCTGAAGAACCAGTGAGTTAATTTATTTTCTCTGGAAATGCGCCAACACAACTTCCTAAATATTTGTATGTCTGTGCCAAACATTTCGCTGACGACTGTTTCCTCAACTTTGACCAATACAGAGCTGGTCTTGCTGAACGGCTGAAAATTAAGTCTGGATCAGTACCAACTCTCCTCTCAGCTACGAGCCTATACCTTGTAAACAGCGCATGGTAGGCCGACAGTGGCAGCAAGCTGGCCCCTCCCACACCTTGCCCCGCCTCTCTCCTCCTTATTATCATTTAAAGCTACAGACACAGAAATGGCACGTCCCAGGGAAATGTCATTGTGGGACTAGCTCGAAGTGGTTGTAATTCTGCACCAAGGCTGAATTTAATGAAGAGACTTCAGATTCAGCATTAGGGGACTACTAAGACCTATATAAAAGCATACAAAAGCAGCATGTCATGGGATCTTTAACAAGTGCACACAATGTGTTATAAATAGCCGTTCTCCTAGCGACAACACTGACGATATTATTAGCTTATTTTACCGGCGTACATACGCAGCCGTAAAATAATAGTTTTATTGGTGTGTTATCACCATAACTTTGCAAACAGGTAGTTTATATACCACCACTAACTGTCTTGTATGGCACAGATTTATCAAAGGTGGTTAATGAATTTTTTTACTCGTAAGTGCTCTGAAAGCAGTTCAGCTTGCCGCAGGTTCACTGCCTCCACCATCACCATCATCAGCTGATGAAGGCTCCGCGGCAAAATTGTCATTTTGGCACATTTGGCAGCGTCTGCCTGAACTGCCCATTTTTCCTCTCTCGCGGTTTCTCTGCACCTCCTTTACGTTTTCTCTCTCCATCTGGATGCACGGACACAGCACACTGGCACAGAGCCAGAAGGGGGCGGTGTTTAAAGATATTGGACCAGTCTCATGTCAGTAAAGAAAAGAACCAATGGGACGCAGAGGACTGTTTCAGGGGCCGGTCGACAGGAAATAAACTCCTGTGCTGACTTTTTTTGATGAATGGATTACACAAGCACAGGGACCCAAGCGAAAGGAGGGTGGTGTTTAAAAAGTTGACTGAGCCAAGTGTCAGTTGGGCCGCCGATCTACGAGTCTTATGGTCAGACCAATGAATAAATAAGTGAATGAATAAACGGTCTTCCAAGATGGCGCCGGTGAATAAACGGTCCTCCAAGATGGCGCCGGTGAGAATGGCTGCTGTTGCTCGGTGTCCTCCCACTTTTAGCGTTTTTCTTATGTTTGCAATGTTATTTTTTACTTTCTTTGCAACCTGCAATGCTCTCATCTCATATGACAGACAAACTCTCCTAGACATTCGACAAAATTCGCAATCTGGTCCTTCACAGACCGATTTTTTTGTGAATGGAGGTGACTTACCTTGGCTAACTAGGAAGAAAAAACGCCGGAGAAAAAGGGGGAAAAGAGCCGGAACCCTGGTCAGGCTGAGGAACAGACAACACCGCACCCCGCTTTCCAGCATTCTTGTAGCGAACTTCCAGTCTTTGGAAAACAAGCTGGATGAACTAAGGGCCAGGAGGACTTTTCACAGGGACACCAAGAATTGCAACGTGTTTGTTTTCACAGAGACATGGCTGGACCCCTCCGTCCCTGACTTGCCCATTGTCCGTGAGGAGCTCTCCATTCACCGCCAGGATAGAACAATGGACTTAGGAAAATGCAGGGGAGGTGGCGTGTGTGTAATGACCAACAAACGGTGGTGTACTGATGCAATTCTTGGACCTAATCAAGATGGCGCCACTAAGGATGGCTGCCGTCGCTCGGTGTCCTCCCACTTTTAGTGTTTTTCTTATTTTTGCAATGCTATTTTTTACTTTCTTTGCAACCTTCAATGCTCTCATCTCATACGACAGACAAACTCTCCTAGACATTCGACAAAATTCGCAATCCGGTCCTTCACAGACAGATTTGTTTGTGAATGGAGGTGGCCTACCTTGGCTACCTGAGAAGAATAAACGCCGGAGAAAAAGGGAGAAAAGAGCCGGGACCCTGATCAGGCTGAGGAACAGACAACACCGCACCCCGCTTCCCAGCATTCTTCTAGCGAACGTCCAGTCTTTGGAAAACAAG
>JBBJLS010053978.1:0-13248 GCA_037577275.1 Bryconaethiops microstoma
GCTTTGTGCACTGAGACACAGTCATACTGGAATAGAAAAGGTTCTTCCACAAACTGGGTCCACAAAGTTGGAAGCATGGCGCTGTGCAAAATGTCTTAATATGCTGAAGCATTAAGATTGTCCTTCTCTGGAACTAAGGGGGCACTCGAATTCAATAATTAAGAGGTGTCTCCCAATACTTTTGTCCATATAGTGTATGTATACAACTGTGTCCACAAATTAGGAAGCATGGCATTGTCCAAAATGTCCAGGCATGTCCAGATTTTATACATGTCCCGATACTTTTGTCCATATAGTGTATTAGCTGATTGTCCCTAATGATCTGAATCAGGTGTGTTGTAAGTGAGAAAACACTCAACTGTGCAGTGCAGTGCAGTGCAGGGGGCTTTGGGAGAAGATACCCTTTTAGAACCCACTGAGAGGCGCTACTCGCGATCTGTCCACTAGGTGGCAGCAGCACAGCAAAACAGCTTTTCGAGCATCAAATAAAATAGTTTTAGCTGCATTCATTCACATCGTGTTTAGGAGAACAAACGTGTGTGCATGGATAAATAAATAAAAACAAGCGAAAAAATAAGCCAACATCACAGTAAGCCAATCTGAGGAAGAGGAACAAGCTTGTAACTTCAGCTTTCAGAGGTCTGTCTTTGCCTCCAGTAGCCCCGCCTCCTCCTTCTGATTGGCTAAAAGTTCACTCTCCCAAGCAGCTAACCAATCACAATGGAAACTGTCGCCTAGCAGGCGGGGCTTGTCTTAAAACGGGTGGGGGAAAAAAACTGGTCACCAAACTATTCTAGTTGCTGACTGCTGGAAAAGAGAACCACATCAACAAGTCTCAACAAGAGGAAAAGGTGAGTTTTCTCCTTTAATTCACCAACAAACTATTTTCATAACTTTATTTCTATGAATAAAGGAAAAGTTAAACAGCTTGAAAGAGTTCAAAGCCTCAATTCAGTGCAGAATTGCATGTAAACTGAGCCCAGTGCACTTTGCACACTCATTTTTCTCATTGCATTGAGTTCTGCTCTGAACTGTATAAGATTTGTGGTTAATTCTTGTGTACATTGCAGTTAAGGTGCAGTTTGAAGTAACCAGTGTGATGAATGCCACATTCTTGTGCTTCTGAAAGTATTTGAGTTTGACCGGCTGGGCCTATTCTACACATCAGTTCCTCTTTTCCACTTCAGCTTTTAACTTTCTCACATTTAACAATAGTTTGTGGTGTTTATTTGTGTGCAAATGATGGACACAGCGATGTCAGTCAAGAAAATTCAATGCACAGGCTTATCGTCAATATTTGATTGTGAAATAAGGCTTCCTGTGAAGAAGATGCAGTATCTCAAGGGCCTTTCCTGTTCCGCATATGTCTGAGAGGCTTCTTTGCATGCATACTTTACACTCAGTGTGTTAAAACCCCAGTGTGTTCAGTAAAAGCCATGAAGACCATGATCTTTGACCTTTTTTTGAATCCGGGTGGGTCGATTAGCTGGACCCCCAGGCGTCTTCCATCTCTGTCCATATAGATGCCTGGTGTATAATTTTCAGCGAAAATCAGTAAATTAACTGATTTTCAGTTCATTTAAAGGGCCCGTATCCTTTAAAAACCCTTTCATTCGATTTTCCCTTTTTTTTTTCGAACTTAAAGAGCCTGTCGCACAAGTTTCAGATCAGTTACTCCATACAGTCCATATATGGAAACCAAGCTGCAAAAACGGCCCATTTTGAATTCTGTCCTCTTTTGTGATGTCATCATTTGCAAATCTCCACCTACAGCAGATTAGCTCCGCCCACTCACATAGAATAGATCAGAATAGAGCCCATTTATATACACTACCAGTCAAACACACTGAGAATTTCTGCATTTGGATGTTACTCAATTAACATTTGCTAAAAACACACTCAATATTTTTTGCTTACAAATACATTTACAGTATGTTCACAATTTGAGCTCCATTATTATCCAGAAAATGCATAATGTGGATCAACTGTTAGATATTTAACAAGCTATTAAGTAACAGCCAATGTGATGAAACAGTTAAACGAGTGCATTTAAAGTTAAAGGACAGTCTAGAATTTGACTCTGCATCACCAACAACTAGTTCATAGGAG
Source organism: Bryconaethiops microstoma (assembly GCA_037577275.1). Classification (NCBI taxonomy): domain Eukaryota; kingdom Metazoa; phylum Chordata; class Actinopteri; order Characiformes; family Alestidae; genus Bryconaethiops; species Bryconaethiops microstoma. The sequence continues at coordinate 2,110 of JBBJLS010053978.1, forward strand.
TCAGACCTGCACTGTTACAGATTCTCTCATCTTAGAAAGGAAACTGGGTTTATTTGACAGTTGTTCCATTTAACCAGTATTTAACAAGTTTATTAAATAAATGGACAAGTGGTACCAACTGGTAGTGTATGTCTAAAAGGCCAAGTGACAACAATGAGCAGTTTAAGGAGAGGCTGTAGAATAGGCCATGAAAAAAATCACTGACGACCTTTTTTGGACTTAAAACCACAAAAAATGTTAAAGAGGGAACAGTTAAAGCTTAGAAAAGTGTAAGAAAATATAGGATATGGGCCCTTTAATATCTTCTGTACAGTATTGTTGAAGCAGTGTTTGTTGTTTCAGCTGGAATTATTCTTATTTTTTTATCATAGGAGAGCTGTGATCACTTGAAAAAGCGGAAACGGTGAAATATACCACAGTTTATTGTTGTAAATTGTGTGTTAGTTGTATGTAAACTGTGGTTAATGTGGTTAGAGTAGGCCCGTGTTGCGTGAGATCGTGGATGTGAGTGCGGTAAAGCCGTTTATAGCCAAAGTGATAAGAGCAGCATGAGAGAATCTATCACTCTTCTAGCGAAGCCTCCAGAGAATCCAGAAATAATGGGCGTTTTATGAAGCCTCATTTAACACCTGCATGCTTTAGACGGCTGTAAAACCCAAGATTTTTTTATGTTTTTTTTTTTTTGCACATGCCTCCCAGCCTTATATTGATGAGTGTGGTGGATGACAGATGCCACTTCATATTAAACGCTTACCTTGGTTGATGAAAGGCCCGTAAAATCAGGGCTGGACCTGCGTAAGTGCTGAGGCTGTCACTGTCAACCATAGTAATTATCAATTAATCCTTATTTGAGAATTGGTTCTGATTGATTGTGTTAAAAAAAAAAAGTAGAAAAAATGACAAAACTCTGAAAAATTCCAAAATTTTGGAAAATATGCTGAGAATAGGATGAAATAGGAAAGCGCCATTTTAATAAATGCATGTACCTTTCTGTGCAAATGTTTGAGAAATTAAAAAAAAAACTCTGTCCCACTAACATATTTTTACCAGTATGTTAAATTTGACAAATATAAAAAAAGTGTATTAAAACGTGCGGAAGTGTGTCTCTGTAGAGGATGTGTGACTTATTTACACTTAGAAAATGAATGAAGCGTGTCATTTGAAACTTCTGCATACGACTGTAAAAGGGCGTGCATGATTTAAACAAAATATTAGTATTTTAGCTTATATGGTGCTGTTATATAGTATCATATTTTAGATTATGCTGCTGCATATTGTGATTGTGATACATTTTAGTGTATTAAAGGGCCCATTGAAGGATATTAAGGGGATGGAAAATGCTTGAACTCTGTAAAAAAAATGAAATACACCCAGTCTCTATATGGAAACTATGCATCGTGTACTTTTTTGTGATGTCACAAACCCAACACATTTACATATCTCTTTATGTAGGCTACAGCAGTTTAGCCCCGCCCATTGACGCTGAAGTTGTAAGGAGTTTTTCAGCCTTGTGCTGCTGGCCAATCAGAAAAGAGATCACTTTTGATATTAGTATTGCAGAGGCCGATATCACCATAGCGATTAACAGTTATATTGTGAAGACCTAATTATCAAGCATTAAATCAAGTAATAATGACAGGCCTTGTCCAGACAGGCTGATGTTCATCCAGTCTGAACAGTCCACCCACAGCTCCCCCAACACCCCCCCATCCCCGACACCCCCGCCCCCCCCCACCATGCAGGAACACCATAGTTCCTGCTTGGCATCCACCAACCAGTGTTGTGACACAATGCCTGACAGATTGTAAAGAAGAAGTTGGGTATGTTACTGGAAGTTCTCGATAAACATGTTCTCTGTCTATTGATCAAGGCGACTCTTTCACTTCTGCCAGAGCACAAGGGCTGAGGGGGGTGTTGCAGATACCACCTTAGTGTCGTCTGTCATTAGGACAGAACAAGAGGATAAAAAATTTACCAAAACAAACTCACTATAAACTAAAATAATGTTTATCATGGACTGCAGTTTATGCAGATACTATATACTACAAATCCATCATGACGTTTAACTGGCCAAGTCTGCTTTCAGTTTTGTTTCCAGCCTGATTGGCCGGTTTTGTCAGGTGTTTTTTAACCACTGTATGTGACTCAATATATAGTACTATGCAAAAAAAAGTATTTATCTAAGCAGTTAATGTGTAATCTCCTTAAAAAAGAACCAGCACATAACGTAACAATAGGACAAGTACAAACACAGTTGTAGTTAAAATGAACAAGTAATCTTTGGGCTTTTTTAGTTAATTTGTATTGATTCAATTCCATCAGCATCACTTAATTTAACTTGATGATGGAAAGATGGATTTGCCAAACTAGGTACTGAATGGTGCAGTGCAATCTACTTATTGTAATAATTTTGGCGTTTATTTTATTATTAGTGTGTTTATTAAGATAAACTGGTTGTGAGGTGCCTAAAACTGTGTGTGTGCATATATGTATGTATGCATGTTAAATATTTGCTATTTAGGGTGTAAACACACACCCACCACACAAAATATAATGTATACTGTTTCGGGTGTACACACACATGTGCGTATGTGTGTGTATACACACTAAATAGTACATACTAGACATGTTTATAGTATCTTATTACATACTAGATGTGTTTCTTTGGTCTGAACATATTCTAAATAGAATATATTACATATATAATGTTCACCAGTCTGTAAAGTGTCCCACAGTTTACAGAATGACTGGGCTGAGCTGAAATTCATTATGAATATTTTACGGTACCATTGCAGTTTAGAATATTGTCCATATTTTGCAGCCCCTTGTTAAGAGTCCATAATTCTTGTTGCCTTAGCATGAGGCCGGACCCCCACAGCTGCTCTGTGGTGAGCTTCAAACGGCAGACTCATCTCATATCCTGTTGTGCAACAGTTTCCAGTCATGCATTACATGAGCAGTGGAGAAAACAAGTCTCTCACAACTGAATATAATGCTTTTTTACTTATTTTAGTGGTTCAGTATGTGTGGTATGGTGCGCCACGGGGCAACGTACTTCAAACAAATGGATGGAGCATAAAGCACCATCCCGTATGGGGTGCACTGCTTCAGTAATATCCTCATTACATCAAGTATCACTGCATCACTGCAAAGACCACCATACCTGGGGTCTTCTCCCTCGGCCTCTTAATAGCATGTATTCATCTGTGTCTGAAAGACTAAAACTGACCCATAATCAGTTTAATAAAGAGACAGAGGCCAGAGTAGGAGTCACTGTCTCTGGAGATGAGACGTCTGGAGCAGGGACCGCAGTGTGAACCACGGTGTCTGGAGCTGGGACCGCAGCGTGAACCATGGCATCTGGAGCAGAGACCATGGTGTGAACCCCGGCGTCTGGAACTGGGGTCGCGTGTGAACTGCGGCGTCTGGAACTGGGACCGCGGCGTGAACTGCGGCGTCTGGAACCACAGCGTGAACCACGGCGTCTGGAACAGTGACCGCGGCGTGAAGCGCAGTGCCAGGAGCTGAAACGGCCGGTGTGGAGACTGGTGCAGTGTCAGGAACTGAGGCGGCCGGTGCGAAGACCTGTGCAGGGTCAGGAACTGATGCGGCCAGTGCGGAGACCGGTGTAGGGTCAGGAGCTGAGGTGGCCAGTGCGGAAACCGGTGAAGGTTCAGGAGCTGAGGCTGCCGGTGCGGAGACTGGTGCAGGGTCAGGTGCTGGGGCTGCCGGTGCTGAAACCGGTGCAGGGTCAGGAGATGAGGCAACCGGTACTGAAGCTTGAGCAGCTGGTGCGGAGACCAGCGCTGGAGCTTGGGCGGCCGGTGCGGAGATTGGTGCTGGAGCTTGGACGGTCGGTGTGGAGGCTGGTGCTGGAGCTTGGGTGGCCGGTGCGGAGACCAGTGCTGGCGCTTGGGCGACCGGTGCGGAGACTGGCACTGGAATCAAGGAGACCTGTTCGGAGACCGGCGCTGGAGCTTAGGCTGGAACCAGGGCCTCCACTGGGAGAGAGCTGCGCGCTTAAATCACTGAGAGAAAGAGTTGCGCGCTTGAGCCACGCGGAGAGAGCTGCACACTTGAGCCGGGAAGACCGGTGTGGTTATCGGCATTGGAGGTTGAGGCTGCCATGGTGCCGGCGTGGGATGCAGGAGCCGTCTTGGAGTGGGAACAGGAGCTGCCCGAACCCTCTCCGGAGTCGGAGTTGCTTGACCCTGGGGCGTGGCGGCTTGACTTCACGGCGCTGCGGCAGCTTGGCTCTGGCTCTGAGGTTCTCCGGCCTGACGTAGCTACTCTGTGAAAGCTTGATTCTGTAGCTCTGCAGTGACTGAAATGACTGAAACCGCGGCACAGGCGGCTAGGTTGACTGGAGTCGCGGCAACAGCGGCTAGGTTGACTGGAGTCGTGGTGAAGACTGCGGGCTGACGTCACTATGGGGGCCGCCATCTTGGATCTGGCACGGTCAGCGCGTTGTAGAAACGCTGGAGGATATGAACGGCGGGCTGCTGTGGGGTTCACCATCATGGATCCTACACGTGATCACCTCCGATTGGCTTCCCAGTCCAATCAGAAATGGGGAGTTCTGCGAGGAACCCCCGTAGATCAAAAACCACGGACGAGTCCTCTGGTCGGCCACTCCAACCGTAGGTTTATTCCTCCTCCTCTGAGCTAACATACCCCAGGGATTCCAGAGGGTTGTACTGACTGGCTTCTCTCGGTTTCCTTCCCCGCTGGGTCCCGCGTTTACCACACACCGAGTCCTATGGATGCGAGGTCCAGTCTGCTGTGCCTCAAGGATGGGAGCATTCTGTCACGCATCGGCCTTGTCCAGACAGAAAGAGAAAGGATGAGAAGGAGGCACAGGCGCAGACTGCCATGAAGAAAGGGATTTATTTACATGAAGAAACAAACAGAACAAAACAGAAAACAGGCACGGTGGCCGAACATGACGACTATACACAAGTGAGTTTAGATGAAGGACACAGACAGGAAATAAGGTGAGGGTATGCTCCCATGACAAGAACCAAGGATAGAAGGGGATACCACGAGAGACAGAACAAGGACCAATAAACAGACAGACATAATTAGGATAAAAACTCAAGTCAGCTGTGAGCAGGAGGAGTCTAGTTCATAGTCCTACAGCGATCTCTAGCAGTCGCAGACAGGAATTGTGACACCACTGTGAAGAATTCTAACTTGATTAAATTCTAACTTGGAGCATTTCACGTCAAACCGCACATAACTGTGTTTGCATCTTAAACCTTCACTGGAATTGTGCTTTAATGATGAATGGATTGTGAGGGATGGCATAAAAAGCATTTAAAAAATCTTGTTCCACATTTATAAACTTACCATTTTGGACAGATGCAGATGATTGATTATAATTTGCAAACTCACACTCTTGTTCAGCGTCATGCACACTCTGATCTGGAGCATGCCTAGCTAGCTCTTCTTTCATCACACCATGTCAGTCTGCAACTCTGTACGAGAGGAGCATTTGGTTTGGTGGACTTCAGCATCCTATTACATTCCATTGTGGAGCACTGCCTGTCTGTACCTGTCCGGGGAGTCTGTTGTTATATTTGTTACTTTCTTGCTTAACCTCATGTGGCTTAATGGGGGTTGGAGTTCTCTATATGCCCTGAATGGCCCTGGCCTAATTAAATAGTGTCATATAGGGTCGGTTTCCCAGACAGGGTTTAAGCCTAGTCTTGGACTACCCTTTCCTTTTCAATAGAAAATCTCTATTCACAGCACTATGTAATCCAGGACTAGGCTTAATCCCTATCCGGGAAACCGACTCATTGTGTCTGGGACACATAGACCCCCTCCACTAACCTATACTCTATTCTGCCTGGACAGTTCCCTTTTCCCTCGCAAACAATGTATTACAAAATGTTATCGCGAGGTTAAATTGCGCTGGGGCACATAGGGTATAATCTGAGGTGGGGGAGCTGGGTAGGGGGTGTCCTATACACCCCAGACTGCCCTAGTCCAACCTCCCCCCGACTTATACCCCACAACCTGTACTCAAAGGGCATCCTTGATTAAGATGGTGCAGACCAAAGAATGTGACTAAGGATTGTGATTACAGTATTGTTTTGTAGTCTCTGGGGCGCACTGTGTTATTGTGGTACACTGAGTTCAAGAGGTCGTATACCACCAGGCCTAGGTACGGCATGTGTGCCCAATATTACACAATGATGTCAAGTGTCTCACTGTAAAGACCACATTACCTGGTGTTTTCTCTCTCAGCTCTTAATAGGATGCATTCATCTGTGTCTGAAAGACTGAAACTGACCCATAATCAGTTTAATAAATCATCACTGCCTTATAACCGCCTCCTAACTCCCTTTTTACACCCTCTGCTTTATTTCAGCATTAAAAGAGTAACTCCACCAAATATACAACATTTCTGCCTGTTTCTATCCTATGCAGAGATGTCCAGGGGTTAAATTGTGAGAGGGTGCATATAAAGCATAGGTTGCTTTATACTCCTATACGCACCAGACAGCCCTGAGTTTAGCCCCAAATAACAGTGTGTAATATTGGATACATAGGACACCCATTACGGCCTCCCCCCAACCTGTACCCTGTGCACACTGTAATATAGTCTGTTATCAAGAGGCTGGACCAGGGCAGTTAAGCTAAATTAGACTTGCTTATGCGGTTTCTGGCATTGTTATTCTGGTCTTAACTGCAAGAGCTGTCTGGTGCATGTAGGGCACCCCCCCAGCACAACAATTGCCCACATAGGGATACACAGGGATACACCTTTAAAACTCTGTTTCAGAAAACATATCCTGTTTCTCTGCAAGTGTAGGATGCAGTTTGTACAGTGTTAACCAGGCTGCTATAAGCTTCCACTGCCTGGTGGCTACATTAGCTTTGCAGCTCTGGGTTAGCTAAAGACATGCCTTGGCTGAATGTCTACATTTAGGATGAAGAGGATTGTGGTGTGAAGGTATTTTTTCAAACTAACCCTACAAGTATCTGCACGTCTGATGGAATGTGAAGGTTAAGACTCATGAATGCCAAGTATGTCACAGCAGAGTTGCTTGGAGGAAGATATTAAAGGTGTATCCCTGTGTGTCCCTATATGGGCAATGAATATCTAGGGCTGTCCCAGTTATTACATAATCACCTGATTGCATCGAGCTCATGACGCATATTTGAGCTATTCACAGCCATTTTTTATTGTTTTCATGGTTATATGTTTACATAAAGTAAATTGGGTGCATTTTTAATCACTTGGGTTAAGGCAAATGTATATAAAATTAAATTAATTCACATTTATTGTGACTCGTCATGGGTGACCTACAGTTCTTTTCAATGGTGCTATAACACCTTTAGGGGGCAGCAGTGAGTAATGTTGGTTTATTTGAGCTTTAATTGATCCTGTCATGAGTTGGGAGCTACTAAATCTCGGCTATTAAGCAAGATTGCTATTCAGCCCATGTGACTAATTTGTACTTGTACTTTTATAAGTTGCAAAAAATAAACAAAATAGACAAACTGTTAATTAGATTTTTTATTTAATTCTTGAGTGTAATGGGCCTGCTAGTACCATGAGCCAACCAGTAGTGATCAAGGCCCAGTGCTAGGCAGTATTGATAATACTGAATATCGCAATAATTTCCAAATATATTGAGTATGTTTACATCTTTGTAATAATCTGAAAACTTTAGAAAATCAGATTTGGCTCCACTTGAATGAACACTTTTATATGCACTGAAGAAAAGTCTGGGTCTACATGAGTCCAAAGTAAAATTCAAGGTCAATAAACCTCTTGCCATTCCTGCAACAGTGTTCTTCTTAAGGAAAAGTTTGGCAAAAAATTCAAATTTAAACAGGTTATTGTTTAGCCCAGATGTAGTTAATCAGCCTAGACAGCTTTTAAGTTTCAAATTTTGCATCTTCGGTTTAGAACTGGAGCTACAAGACAACTGTAGTTTTTGTTTGTTTGTTTGTTTGTTTGTTTGGGTTTTTTTTATACTATCCCAAAATCTGTAAGACAAGCATTGTCATTTCTCTCAGAAATGTCTTGAATTAAAATTTACACCAAAGATAACATAACATAGCACCATTCTATCGGCATGGCAACAAGTGTTCTGCTATTTTGATGGAACAGAATATTATCATGGATATCGTGTTTTTTACTAATAACACTAAAACAACAAACCGTCATCGTGGTGTGACACCAGCGCTGGTAAACCGGCCTAGACGATGTACTGACCAGCACTACCAGTGTCACGCGGGAGGAAGGGAGGGGTGTTTCCATGGCAACCATGGCAGGTAGGACAGGTTAATAACCCCTGAGTGACAGATGACAAATGGAGGGAACGTAGTTCCTTCATTGACTATGGTGTGCTCCATACAGAGCACAGAGAGAGACAGAGAGAGAGAAACAGAGAGAGAGAAACAGTGACAGACAGAGAGAAACAGAGACAGACAGAGAGACAGACAGAGAGAGAGAGAGACAGAGAGAGAGACAGAGAGTCATAGACATGGAAAGAGAATAAAATAGGGAGAGACAGTAAGAGAGAACAACTGCAGACACAGAGAAAGAGAAAAGTAAGGAGAGAGAGAAAGAGAGAGAGAGAGAGAGAGAGAAAGAAGAGTCATAAACGTCCAAAGAGGTGATAAAATGGTAGAGGGAGAGCCAGAAAGACAGCATGAGAGACAGTCCATAGAGAAACCTGCGGATGTGAAAAAGAGATAAGCAAGGTGCGAGTGTGTGTGTATGTGTGTGTGTGTGTGTGCGAGGGAGAGAGAGAGAGAAAGAGAGAGACAGACATGCTAAGAGGTGTTTCAAAAAAGGGAGATCCAGTAAAGTGACAGAGAGACAGAGAGTCATAGACATGCCAAGATTGGATTGAAATGAAAGATTAGAGCGATGGCAAGGGAGAGATAAAGAAAACGGGCCATCTGCAAAAGAAAGATGAGTAAGGAGCGAGAGAGAGAGAGAGTCGCAGACCTGCAAAGAAGTGTTCAGTATGAAAGATGAAAGAGAAAATCATGCACATGCAGAACGGTGATGCAAATGAATGAGGGGAATCCAGAGAGAGAGAGGTAGAAACATTAGAGAGAGGCAGAGAGATAGAAAGATGAGGGGGGGGAAAAGGAGAGAGAGGGCTAGAAAATGGGAGAGAGAGCTCTGACTGCAGACAGAAAGAGAGAGAGAGAGAGAAAACTGCCGACAGAAGAGTAGAGTGGAAGAAGAGAGACAATACAGCGAGCAAGAGAAAAGGAGCAAACTGGGATAAAAGGGGAAAAAGGGAGCAGCATAATGAGCGCCTGGAGAATAGAGATGTGCAGGGTGGAGTGGAAGAGGGAATAAAGAACGGGGAGAGGGGAGGGAGGGAGAGGGAGAGAGAGAAAAGGGATGAGATCATCGCAGTGTAATGAGTGATGTGGCTGCTCTAGGCGTGTGTTCTGATGCTGCTGAATCGATAGCGTCTGCAGAGAGAACACGCCGGTCCTGCACGGATTACACACACATCCCTTCTGCATTTACACACTCTCTCTCTATTTCTTTCTCTCTCTCTCTTTCTCCTCTATCCCTTTCTCTCTCTCTCTCTCTGTCTCTCTCTCTCTCTTTCTCCTCTATCTCTTTCTCTCTCTCTCTCTCTTTCTCTCTCTGTCCTCTCTCTCTCTCTCTGTCTCTCTCTCTCTTCCCCACCCAAAAGCAAGGATTTCTCTGCTCCTCTGCTTCCATGCCCTTCTGAGGGATGCTGGTCTGACTCCTTTTGCGTCTTTCTGTTCTCCGTTTCTTCCGCTCTTACTTTTTCTCCCGGTTCTGCTCCATCTGTTGAGGCGTTTTTCTGAAAGGGCGTCTGGGGCACGATGCTGGGCTTGGACGTGTGTGAGTTGGGCGGGCAGTTTCTCGAGCTGCTCTGGCTGACAGTTTGCTACAGAGGTGAGGTTTGCGGATTCTCTGTGTGTTCTTCTCGCCGTGGTCAGGAAAAAGTGACCATTGTTTTCTCCAAAGTCTATCAGAGTGGTTGAATGTGGATAGTGGTGGTGAATGGAGGCAGGGGTCCGTGTTATTTACAATTTAAACCTACCAGTGAACCCACAAGTACCTTCTGAGTTCAGATGGTGGTAAAATAGTGGTAAATCTGGGAAAAAAAGTTTTATTTGGCGGCTGCATGTATCCCTCTACCAGGAATGCATTATAATTTGTGTGTGTGTGTGTGTGTGTGTTTCAATGTTTCAGGCATCATTCATAACCATTTCATGGAAGTAATTTTCCATTAATATTTTGAGATACAGACTTAATGATGTCTGAAACATTGTTTTATGATGCTTATAGTACATAGTATATAGTATATAGATTTACTATGTAGATATATATATATATATATATATATATATATATAGTAAAAGTATCATAAAACAATGTCTCAGGCATCATTCGTAACCATCTCATGTACTAACTGGATCTGTGGAGGCTTTTAGAGGCATTAAACACTTCAGATGTCTGGTTCCATTCACCACAACACTGTGATGATATATCTGTTGCATTGTGATTTTAAAAGGCTTGAACTGCATTTGAAGTCTTTATTAAATAATACAGTGTTTGCTAATAGGATAATAAAGCTTTAACCAGTGAGAAGTGTTGCCATAGTCCTGGCCCCGGACCTGTTTCCTCAGCGAGTCCAGTGGAGATGCTGTACCGGGGGGGTGCTCTTCTGAGGGGCTGCTCCTGCCGTTAATACACACGTTTGTGCTGAACAGAGGGCTGGAGTGTGTGATCAGTAGTTACTGGGGCTTCAGTGTCTGTTGTGGCAGCAGCGCAGATTCAGGGCGTCTTCATGCTGCTCATAATCACGTCCAACAAACATCGTCCTCAATCAGAGCTTCACCTTCAGAGCCACAGACTCCACAGTCTCTCTCTCTCTCTCTCTCTCTCTCTCTCTCTCTCCGTGTCTCTCTCTGTCTCTCTCTCTGTCTTTCTCGCTCTCTGTCTCTCTGTCTCTGTCTCTCTCTGTCTCTCTCTCTATATATATATATCTGTCTCTCTCTCCTTCTCTGTCTGTCTCTGTCTCTGTCTCCCTCTCTCTCTCTCTGTCTCTCTCTCTCTCTCTCTCTGTCGCTCTCTCTCTCTCTCTCTCTCTCTCTCTCTATCTATATATATAT
>JBBJLS010053987.1:0-13247 GCA_037577275.1 Bryconaethiops microstoma
AGTGCGTGTGGGGGGGCAGCAGTGCGTTGGGGGGGGCAGCAGTGTGTGTGATGAGGGAGCAGTGCGTGAGATGAGGGAGCAGTGCGTGAGATGAGGGAGCAGTGCGTGGGATGGTGCCTTACTCAAGGGTACCTCAGTGGTGCCACTGGCAGTCCTGGAGTTTGAACCCACAACCTTCCGATCACAGGGGCGTATCCCTAACCACCAACTGTCCCATAATGCATGTGGTCCGTACTGAGGCGGGCATGTTTAAAAGGCTATGTGCTCCAATATCTATTGACTTAAAAATGCCACCCCGGCTTCTGACATAAAATATTTGGCGTTTTCAACGCTTTACAAGGTCGAACACACAGAGTTCACGCTGGTTTGGGTTTGAAGAATAACAGCCATGCATTAAACATACAACTCCTCCTGTAACAGCATGCATGTTTGTATCATGTCTATATTATCACATATATTCACATGGTGGCTTAGAATACCTCGAAACCCAAAACAACTTGGACGTACACTGAAGGTCACATGACTGTACCTGATTACCACCCATGTAGTGGCACGTGTACAGAACCACAGGCTTTCTTATGGGCATCTTCTGGCCAATATCAAGGCAGGTGTGTGAGCCCATGTTCTTTACCTAGAAACAACAATACAACGGTTTTCTGACAAATTTAAAGCAATGCTGAGGCAGAACAGTATAAAAATAATGGTGCCAGAGAAAAGTTCTTTGTATGATGCCATAGAAAAACATTTGTTTAAAAACCTTTTAAATGGATGGTTCTTCAGAGAACCATTTTTGTGAATGAGATGCAAGTGTGAAGAACCTTTTAAAAGTATAAAGGACCTTTACATAATATAAAAATTCTAGGAGGAACTCAAATTGTTAAAGAATATGTGAACGTTCTTCACATTCATACATGATTCTTTAGGCTTGTAGAGAGCACATCACTTCCACCTGGGTTTTTTTTTTTTTTTTTTTTAAACCTGTCTATAAACATGACTCACTGTCCTTCATTCACCACTGGCTAACACTAGACATTACAAACTTTTTTTTTTTTAATACCAGAAGACTTCAGTCTGGAAAAACAGGAGTGCCACATTCAAAAATGCTTTAAGAGTTTAATTCCAGTCTGCACTGCACTAAATTCCGTCCGGACTACTTACGCTCTGGTCACAATGTTACTTCAAGTTGATCAGTGTTCTTCGAATACAGACAATACAGTAAGCCCCCACTTTAACGGGGATCAGCAGTCGTGGTTTCAGTCCCTCGCAGATTTTTTCTGAGAAACCCGCACACTAACATGGAAACTGCAGATATCCTCTGCATTGTTTTTGCTTTTGTGACATCCAGGCCTCGTCCACCACGCCCCCTCATCCATGTGCTGGGTTGCTAAGTACTGCACCCAAACATAAACAACCAGCACAAGGACGAGGGAGCGTGGCGGACAAGGCCCGGACGTCACAGCTTTTGGTGTGGCAATTTTTCATACATTTTAGTGCTTAAAATAAGAAAAATATAATTTACTAATGTAAATGCAGCTACATTTCCATATATAAATAACTATAAATGTTTTGGTACTGTGGATAAAAACACAAAGAAAGGCGTAGTGGGATGGTGAAATACCGCCGTACTCAGAGGCGGTACGTTTGAAAGTAGCCAATCCGAGAACATTATTTATTTCTCCTTGCTGCTGATTGGCTGCTGCCTTGTGACATGTTGCATGGAGCTATTTTGAGCGTTGCGCTGAGTGTTCGTGTTTTTCGTTTTGTTCTTCTTAAAGCCCTGTATTTTTATTACAGTAAATTAAATGAATTTATTACTGCATTTACCTGCTTATACAAAAGAAAACGACAGCGCATACCACAGAAAACACCCGTGCATTAATTACAGTACAGTCTATACAGGGGTAACATCTGTATTTACATTCTAGAGTTCACTGTAAACTGTACAGTACGGATACGGGTTTACCTTTAATTTCATTTTAAACTAAGATTAATACATTAGCCTTAAAAAATGTAAAGTGTTTTGGGGGCATATCTAGGGTTTATACTATAAAAATAGGCTTTTTTTTTTTTTACCACATCACATATTTCCTTTTTTTTTTTTTACACTATTTGCATGTGCTCTTGGACGTAACCCTCACAAGTGTCGGGGGTTTACTGTATTCTAATTAGATCTCCACACCACAGAAATGTTAATAGAGCCACATTTGTAATGTAGGGATCCATGAAACGTTTTCACACTGAAAGGGGGGCTTTGGCAAGTTTATCAAACTAAAATGGTGCGTCTAAGTCTTTTTCCAGCCTCGTAATTTATGACGTATCAAGTGCTAGGTCAAATCCAGCATTACCGCGCCAAATAGGACCGGGGCAAGTTCAGGCACGAAAGCCTCTGGGTAAACATTCTCCAGGTACCAAGAGAAATTTTCACACTGCAGCCGCTTCTTGAGTTCCAGACGCTCAGAAATGTCACCATAAGACTTCTGCAGCCCTCCGATAAAAGAAGAGAGGTTCAAGATTAGATCCGAATGCGATTAGTCAAGAACAGAACTGAAATGAGAGCACAGAACACGTTCAGTGCTGATTTATAAAAACAACAGTGGGGTAATGCTAGGCAAAAAAAAGTTATAAATTAACTCCACTTTATTAACTAACTCCTCTGTTTACATTGCTCAATGTATTTTAACATTCCACTTACACATTGTACATATGTAAATCTGTTTATATATCAAATTTTAGCTTACATATTTGATCTCCAACTTGTGTTGCTCCTTGTTTAAGCTATTCTACTTTTTTTTTTTTTAAGATTTTTGTTTTAGATATTTCCAGATTTGTTTCTAAATTTAAAATTGTACTTCTATATTTATTTCTACTTTACTTGTATGTTTTGGTTTTCTGTTTAATTTGTGTTTTAGAAATTTTTCATATCTGTTTAATTTAAAATTATACTTATATTTTATAATGTTTGCACCGTCACAAACTGCGTGTTGTACTTGTTTAACTATGCATGTGACAAACAAAGAATCTTCTCTCTCTTACAGCACATTTTCGGATTCAAAATTTTAAAGAGTTGTTCATCTGACCAGAAGAAATTAGGAGGATTAATCACTCCAGGCAAACTGTGCAGCAGATGAATTACTGTTATGCAGCCTCAGCTCTCACATTCTGTGCTATTGAAGCAGCTTTCTTGTTTCGGCGGTAGAAAATGTTCTTGTGCTCGTCCATCCAGACCTCAGCCACCCGCACCATGTTGTGCAAAATCACATCGAAGCCCTTGGGGAAGGAATAGGGGCTCTTTTTGCGGAAAATATGGCCCACCACAGAGCAGGGGACAATCTCTAACTGCCCCCCACACATCCACACCTGAAGAAACCAAAGATATAAACCACACTTGCTCATATAACTGCAGTTCCATTAAGTAAAGTAAAAGTGGCCCCTTATAGTCACACATGAACCCATCACAGCACACAGTGTGAAATTCTTTCTCTGCGTTTAATCCATTCACCAAGTGAAGCAGCGGGCAGCCAGGAACACAGCAACACAGCGCCCGGGAGAAAGCGTGTGGGGACGGTATCTTGCTCAATCTCTATGGTACCGCTAGCAGTCCTGGGATTCGAACCCACAACCTCTTGATTGCAGGGGCAACTCCCTAACCACTAGGCAACGTGCAGTACCAGGGACTACAAGTTCACATTGAGTCCGCAGTGCTACAGCAAATCAAATTTCTCAAAATTATCAACTTATGAAACAGACATTTAAAAGTTATCCTAAGGACACACACAAAACGTAGCATGCATAGCAGTAACAGCACAGCCTTAAGGTTGATGACTCACCCTGAACGACATTTCAAGGTTCTCGCCTCCCCAAATCTCCATTTGGTCATCGTAGGCACCACTGTGCTTGAAGAAGTCCTTGTAGATGGAAAACAGGCCACCAGCAATCGCTGGAGTTCTGAAGCACAAAAACAACCAGATCAATTTCACCCATATCAGTGAAACGAGTATCCGTACACATTTGTGAGTAAGTTACATTAAAATACTTAGCTGTTAATTACTCACTGGCTATTGCTGGCAGGGTTGGGGGCAATCACGTTCTTATTATTTAAAAATTATTTTAATATTTATACAATCTTATTAGTGCAGCTGTATTAGCCGTGTGATTGTGTCAACAACTGTACTGTTGTTCTTAAGTTTTTATTCTTTTTACAACCGAAAAAGGCGACACTTCTCTGAGCCCATTTTGGAAGGTTGGCACGGTTCCAACATTAAAACGTTAATTAATATCCAAGGAATTGTGCATGTATACAGCTTTTTGATTGGATGATCAGATGATTAAGTACTAAGTGTTTAAATATTAGATTTTTTTGTGGTGGAGTTGCCTCCGTAAAGCATGGAGAGAGAGAGAGAGGGGAGGGATGAGTCGCCTAACAGTGTACAGGGGAGAGAGAGCATTGTGACATTATGGCTACAGCAACCACAAAGCAACAAACGTGAAGCAACAAATCAGTTCTGGGAGCTAAAGACACAGCAGGCACAGCAGCTGAACAGTACCCTCGCCTCCATTTACAAAGTCTTCCCATAATAAATTGTTTAAGAGGGGTTCAGGACGGGTTTGGTGAGAGACTCTCCATTGTGGAGACACTTAGCAAGTCAGAACTGTTCATAATGGTGGAGAATGGAACCAGTTAAAAAGCTAAAGTTGGAGACACCAGAATGTAACTGCTTACTAACCATCCAGCAACACCATAGCAACCACAGACACCATAGCAACTGCACAATTGCACTTCACATTTTCTCAAAGAAAAGCATTCTAGTTATTATTATTCTGGTTCCAATACTAAATGCACATTCATATCTGGTGTATTGCGCATGTATGCAGCCTTTTGATGGGTTGATCAGAGCAGGGTATCGTCTCAAGATTTGATTTTTCTGTCGAGTACATGATGAATGGGCAGAGGGGTGAGTTGCCTTAACAGCTCGCAGCAAAGAGGGTTTTGGAGCGAGCGTTGTGACGTCGGCAGACTCAAACAGACTTTTGTACAATATTGTGAGAATTTTTTTATTTAATACTGTTTGACATAGTACTTTGACCTATTTTTATTTTATTTTATTCTATTGCTTTCTCAATTCTGCTGCTCTGAACTTTGTGGCTTTCTGCCGTTACTAATCAAATTTCCCACTTGTGGGACTAATAAAGGTTTATCTTATCTTAAGACACTAAGGTTTAGGTCAGTAATGAAAAGAACTGTTTGTAATGTTTTTTTGTAGACCCGTGAATGTTTTAGCATTGCCAATTAGCCAGCAAGTTGCTAACCAGCTCAGTTAGCCAGTCCGAGAGTAAAGTGTGGTAGTGCGACACGCTAGCCAGCAGGTTTTTAAATTATTTTTCTCTCTGATTCTCTGACTTATTTGTCTCCCCGTTTAAGTCCGTGTACTGTGGGTGAAAAATGTGTTTATTTTTTAGCCTTAAGGAAACTACGGTGCGTTAGTTTGACAGTGAGAGCCGGTTTTGCTGGATGATTTAGCTGGTTTAGCTTTCTCTCTGTGTCGTGGCCACACAACACCTAGCAACATCATAGCAACCAATAGTAACCACCTAGCAACAACCACAGTTACCACAGCAACCTTACAATCACACGTGTGTTGTTTTATTCTAAAACACACTTAACATACAATAAACATTTTTTTATTATTATTGTTTATACGAACTCTTGGAATTGTATTTGATTTTGCGATTGTAATTGTGGGAAGCAAACAGTAATCACTAATACGAAAATAGCGGATTTTCCCCCAGTACCCCGACCACTTGTTTCATAGGGTAAAAAAAAGGTGCCTATTATATTGGTGAGTATAGTGAACTGTATAGTGAGCCTGTATATATGCTTTAAGTGTAAAAGAGTATAAATATAGAATACAGTTGTGTGTCCTTACTTCACAGGATAAGTTTCATCTTTTCGTTTCAGTCTCTCAGGTTCGGGGATATTTTCCCAGCCGAAGCTCAGTTCCCAGTCAAAGGTACCACGGCTTCGAGCACCGGTGCTGGGAAGTGGCTTGGTAAACTTCAGCGTGTTTGGATCAATGACTGCAATTTCAGGACTCACGACAGCCACGGGTTCCTCTAGTAACCGAGCTAAAAGAGGCTCCAGCCATCCATGGAAACACTCACCTTGAGAACGGATTATAAAGAAGTAAAAATGTATTAAGAGAGATTTAAACACAGCCATGAATACACACAAGATGATGTGTGTTTGCATCTCAATACCATCACTGTTGAGGGAAGCTTGTCATTATAAAAAGCTACAGACTTTCAGCAGGTCATCCAGCTCCGAGATTTCTCTGCTTTGGCACGAGTGATTCAACTCACCAGATAGTCACCAGGTTTAGTAAGTGTTCAAGCAATGTGTGCTAAACTGAGACAGCTGGATCCCGATGTTATAGACACTTATTCTCTCAGTGTGTGTGGCTGTTGTCTACGTCCAACTCACAGTGAGAGTCCAAGAAAGTTAAGACTTCTCCCTCAGCCTTTTGGACTCCAAGCAGCCGAGCTGCTACCAGACCTTTCCTCTCCTTCAGCCGTAGGACGCGCACAATCTTCAGAGGCCGTACATGCAACTCCAGGGGAGCTTTCAGATGATCTGACGGGAAAAACGTAATTACGCACCGCTAAAACTCAACAAATCGCAGTACGTTAGAGGTTTTATGTTCATGTTTTTTTTCCTGTGACTTCGCAGCTTGTAGACTCTTTAATACCTTGGGTACTGGCATCGTCCACCAGGATGATCTCTCTGAGCAGAATGGCAGGGGAGGTGTGCAGGACGCTGTAAACAGTGCGGAGGAGAGTGGACCACGCTTCATTGTGAAAGGCAATGATCACACTGGTGTCTGGCATTTGGGGGCAGCGGGGGAACCTCCTCTCCACACACCTTACAAAACAAGCACAAATGAGTTTTCCTTCAAGCTCTTTTCTTCTGCAAGCTTTTTTTTTTTCCTTTACACTAACAAAACTGTAGGGCAAAATTAAAGGATAAATTGAGATGAATATCTTCAGTTGATCTTTTTTCAGTGTGCTTTAAAAAAAAAAAAGAATTTTCCTTTCCCTGTGGTTGATTAGACACGCTAGACGTACCATCTGAAGTTTGCTTCTTTAGCATTGCAGTAAAACTACACAAGTAATTAAAGGAGAGCAAATCCTAGCTAATTTTTTTAAAAACTATTCATTCAAAATATTAATTTGGGTTAACAGCGAGCAACCGGTACATATATCTGCTCTAAAAGAAAAAGTAACTTTTTCACCACAAGTAGGACAGCTAACATAAAACTGGTTTATGTTCTAAATAGCCTGATATTTGTGCTAAATATTGAAAAAAAAAATGTTGAATTTATAAGAGAGATATGGGATTCTGTCATTAACACACTGGATTAAAGCCAAACCTGCTGTGTCAGTTATTTACATACAACAAAACAATACAATATTACTGCCACCAGTAATAGATACAAATTCATAGCAAATAAACACGATTCGATGCAGTAATAAAAATATGATGGTGAAAAGGCTTTGATAATGTGTTGATGGCTTTGCTGTGGGAATGCAAGAAGACAAGCAAAAGCAAGTTCTACTTTCATTTATAACTACACAAAAATGTCCATGTTACATTTAGCTTGTGGTCCTCTCTCCCCTACATCAATCATGCAAACCGCATGCTTAAATCATGTCTTAAACTGTGTTAAATAACATCATTTGTGTTGGTGACATGATTCCTAACACGAGGTCACGGCTGTCTATAAAAATGGTTAAAAAAAAAAAAAATGTAGTCCTGTTTTTTTTTTTTTGTTCTTTTTACCATGAACCAGTGACACATAAGCTTCCATTACTTAATTACTTTGCCTTTTAGTTCCAGTGTAACACTAAAAAACCAAACGTCAAGAAGTAAATAGGACAAGGTGTACGGGTAGGAAACTCATTTTTGCTTTAAAATTCAGGCAGGAGCCGCCACACAGTACTCACTCTGGGTGGCGGGTGTCATTGCCCAAGCTACGGTGTACAGAAATGCGGTCGCTGACAAACTGGTTGAAAGAGTTCCTAGCCAAGCCTTCCTGCAGCTCTCTCAGCTCAGCTGGGCTCATCTGGCCTGGAATAAACGCTCCGCCATTGGCCCCAGGCTCATCGGGGTCCTCCAGTGGTCTCATAAGATGAGGCTGAAGCTCATCAGCACTGTAGAACCCTGTCGGGCAACTTGGATCTGAATATACTGATGAGATCTCTGGAGACAGTATGAATGGGGCTCTAATTTGAAAATGCAAATAGTCAGCTGAAGTCCTGGGAACTGCAATAATCTGTCTCCGTGTGAGAGACAGGCCACGCCTTTGCTCAGTAGACGTCCAGTTCTTCTGCAGTACTATTAACAGCATCAGGAAAAACGTTAAAGCCAACCAGACAAGCTTGATCAGCGGCAGGAGTCGACGAAATTTCCAGGGCATCCTGTAGAGCGAAGGAACCCATTAAATCGAGGGTGAGGTCAGCCTTTAGGTCAGGTCATGGCAGTTATTGAAAAAAAGTGGGGCTATTTTGGTCACCGTATTTATAAAAAGCAAAAATATTAATTGCTGTTTTGTGTAAATTTTTCTCCTCCTTTCGGCTGCTCCCAGTTAGGAGTCGCCACAGCAGATCAACAGTCTCCATTTCCTTCTGTCCTCTGCATCTTCCTCTCACACCAACTGCCTGCATGTCTTCTCTCACTACATCCATAAACCTCCTTCTAGGCCTTCCTCCTCTTCCCTGCAGCTCCATCCTCAACATCCTCATCCCAACACACTCAGAGTCTCTCCTCAGCATCCTTCTCCCAACACACTCAGAGTCTCTCTTCAGCACATGTCCAAATCAACACACCCAGAGTCTTGCCTCTCTGACTTTTCCTCCAAAAGGTCCAACTCCTGCTGTCCCTCTAATGAGCTCATTCCTGATCCTGTCCATCCTCGTCACTCCCAGTGCAAATCTTAACATTTTCAGCTCTCACTACCGTCTACACCTTCCCTTTCACTCCTACTGGTACCTGCCTGTCACAAATCACTCCTGTCGCTCTTCTCCACCCTCTCCACCTTGCCCACTCTCTTCTCCACCCTCTCCACCCTGTCCACCCTGTCCACCCTGTCCACCCTGCTCCCACTCTCTTCTCCACCCATTCCACACTGTGGTAACTTCATACTTTAAACGTTGCATATAAAGTTTGACATCCACACTGTAGTAACTTCACTTATTTCTGATTAAGTGCAAACGTGTGCTGGACCTACCTGCGTCCACAGTCAACTACAATTTACAAAAACCTCTCTGTGCAATTTCAATCGCACCTGGACTGGCCTCTCCTGGACAGGTGAGACTAATTTTGTGACGCTCAGGCCTTAAGCAATTCCAGGCTGCGTCCCAAACCACGGAGGACCCTTCTATATTAAAGAGCCAGTGTCAGAAACAGCACGAAGTGCACTCATTAGTGAGCATGTGTAGGGGAGTGGGTGCTTTTGGACGCAGGTTTGATTATGCACAGCCTGGGAATAAACTGAGTCTTGGATAATTTAGGCTGGCGTCACGCACTTCCCAACAGCTTCTTTGGGGGCCAGTCAGTGTTGAATGCAATGCCATTTAAAGTATCTGTTGGTGTAATGGTCAGACGTCCCAATACTTTTGTCCACACAGTGTATCACTTAGTCCACATCTCTGTAGATGAGTGAATGTGTCTTTGTGCCTAATGAGTGTTTTTAGACACTTGAATGTGTTCCCACCAGTTTCTAATCCTGTTTACTACTTTAGTAACTAGTCCTATTGAATGATTAGCACTAGTCGAACGGTTTTAAGCTTCTGAACAACTTCAAGCTTTAAGTTTCTGTAACTTTCTGTTACAGTGATTTTCTAACATCTTGATCTGAAATTGACGTCCGGTGTTTGTATCCATGGCGCATCTGTGGCCACGTGTTTCTCCGTTCATTTACTCAGGTTTTTAATTCATCACTTGTGTGTATGTTGGTAGTAAAATATTTTAAATCAGTGTTAAGACACAAAGAGAATACAGAAATTAAGGACTACGTTCCGAGCGGGAGCAGAGCCAGTAACCATGGAAACAGTAAACAAAAACAGCTAAAACAGTAATTGATGAGGTGTGCGGTGAAAACATTCAGGTTCCACTTACATTCCCACCCTCAGCCTCATGTCTTTCTTCGGGCTCACACTCCTGGGTGACCAGAACCCCTTCAGAGA
The DNA here is from genome assembly GCA_037577275.1 of Bryconaethiops microstoma. Lineage (NCBI taxonomy): Eukaryota > Metazoa > Chordata > Actinopteri > Characiformes > Alestidae > Bryconaethiops > Bryconaethiops microstoma. The sequence goes on from JBBJLS010053987.1 coordinate 10,240, forward strand.
CAGGACGTTTCCCTCGGCGTGGAGAAAAGCAGACGCACAAGGTAACAGACCTGCATTATCAACTCTCAGACAGGCCTGCTAACAAGCTAATGCTCATGCGTCCCAATACTTTTGTCCACATAGTGTAGTACGTGGACTTTCCACAAGACGTAGACTTTCCACAAGATTTTGGAGTTTCTGTGGGAATTTGTGTCCATTAATTCTTTAGAACATGTATGAGGTCAGACACTGATGCTGGACGAGAAGGCCTGGCTCGGAATCCCAAAGGTGCTGGATGAGGTTCAGGTCAGGGCTCTGTGTGGACCAGTCAAGTCCTTCCACACTGAACTCATTCAGCACGTCTTTATGGAGCTGCTTTGTGCACTGAGACACAGACATGCTGGAGTAAAAAAGGTTCTTCAAAAACTGGGTCCACAAAGTTGGAAGCACGGCGTTGTCCAAAATGTCTTGGTCTGCTGTAACATTATGAGTGCCCTTCACAACACAACCCCTGAAAAACAGGTCTGTCCCAATACTTTTGTCCACATAGTGTAACTCTGGAGTACGTGTAGCAGCGTCTTGTTAAAGTGGTGAGATAAATGTTTGTTTTATTTCATTTAAGTGTGTAACATAGGTTAAAACAGATGTATGTATCCATGTTCATTTAGATAAGCTTATGTATGGCGTGGCTGAGTTTGCATTGGGTAAGATAGGCGTGATCTAAATGTGATCTGGAGGCACTGAGGGTTCAGTGTCTTGCTCAAGGACACAGTGGTAGAAAGTGGGTGGTTCGAGCCTGCGACTTTGTGGTCATGGGGTTCTAAAGGGCAAGAGTTTTACCCACTAGACTCCTACCACCCACAATTCTGAGTCCTCCTTAAATAAACTGTTTACTGAAAAGTTCAAACTTTGTGGAAGGTTCACTGTGTAATGTCACTGGGTAGGGGGCTTTGGAATAACTCATAGGGGGGATTCCCTCGCTCATAGCTGTATACCTATCAACACGCTTTGAGCGTGAGACACACATCTGACTGTCATCTCACGCTCTCACGCCTTACCTCCGATTTCTCATGCTGAAAATTAAGCAACTATTTTTTCTATTTTCACTACTTGTGAAAAAAAGGTGTACTTTTTTCCCTCGGGCGTTCACATTTCCGTGTTGTGTTTAATGTCTGTGCTGTTTACTGATATCTGAACATTTAGTTTTACATGAAAACAATCCCCAAAAACAGAGAGAAATATCAGAATCTGATCAATATTCTGTCCTCCGATACTGAATGCTGGATGGTCTATGGGGAGCTACAGGAATATTTGAGTGTTTGACCTTTTCTTTTCTTTTTTTTTACTCCTAATAATAGTAATAATATTCATACTAAAGGATAGCTTTCGTACTTTACCCACGTTTGTTTCTGTCCTGTCCACCTCTCTAACAGAAGACTCGAGGTGGGATAAACTGCCAGAACTGCCCCTGGTCAGGTCTCCGAGAAGACTGGTGTGCACGGACACCTGCAGCATCTACAATCAGCCAGTTCCCTTCAGTGCAGACGTACGAGGAGGAGCCAAATACAAGGAGGAGACGAGATGGGTCAAAACATCCAGGTGTAAGTTAAATTCACCAAGTAAAAATGGCTTTTTTTGGTAAATAAAAGGTTTGGATTGTTGGTATTTATACCTCCTGGTTTGAGGAGGATGGATTGTGAATGTAAAGGTGGGTTTTATACAGGAGAACTAAACGTGGTCTCTTTAATTCCAGCGCCAAAGCAGCTGTACTGTGTGCCTTTTACTGAAAACCAGAAGTACGGGTGGTGGCTGCCCACCGCTGAGCCTCAGACTCACAATTCCTGGATTAAAGTCCGTCGCTTTCCCCGCAAGAACAGCGAAATGACTAAGTATGGAACGTCTCATGCTTCCACAGCTTCCTTTACAAATTCTGTGTTCGTGTGTCATTTGATGGGTGTAGATTAGAGCTGGCGTCATTTCTCAGTTAAAATTGATTACTCGATTTAACAGAATGAATCAGTTCAAATGTATGTTCTCGAATAACTGCAAGAATAATCGCGTACTACACTACGAAACCAGACGCCTTAATGTTATCCCTTCAAATGACCTTAAGTTTAACTTTAATTTCCCATACAGGAAATGAAGGAAGATTAAGGGAAAAGTGCACAGATGAAGGTGATTAAGGGGTAAAACTACTGAATTTTACCCCTTAGTTTTTCAAATTTGCCCTTAAATCATAGAACCTCCTGAATTAACGCCTTAAATTTAAGATTAAGGGGTTTCACACTCACGCCTTAAATCTAATTTTAAGGTGAAATTAAGGGGTCGGTTTCACAAATGAACGGCCACTTAATTCAAATGAAGGGGTTTGGTGTATTTTCAGGGGTAAATTAAGGCAGAGTCAAGCACATTTGAACTACATTGTGTTTCGTAGTGCTAGTAACTCAGTTACTGATGAAATCCGTAACAGCAGTCGTCCGCGGTTCAGCGTGCCTTTCTGTGATTTCAGGTTTGTGAAGGAGATGTCCATGACGAATCGACAGTTCAGCTTATTCTGAGCTCGGTTGCCAGAATCTTTCAGAACCGATCTCCTTTCCTCGGCTTCTCCCACACACGGTGCTGCATTTTTGCTTTTGAGTTCCTAATAAAGTGTCCTGTTCTTAACATTATTTCATAGTAAAGTTTACTCAGTACCGGCTGAAACCGCAGTGTTGTAATACTAGTGATGTTGCTTTACAAACCTTTGGTGCCATGCTGTGGTAAGAAAGATAATTCACAATTCTAAGCATCTCTCTTACCATAATATTGATTACCCATAAACTTGATATGTAAAGATTTCAGCATCTTAAAAAAAAGTTTAAGATCAGGATGTGCTGATGTTATACAACTCTGGGAAAAAAAATACGAGTCCACTGCAATTTATTTTTAAATCAGCATCTCTATGTGTGACAGCCATTCCAGTCCAGTGTCTGTTAAATTCCTACACAAGCACCTCATTCTGCTTTATGAGGGACTGATTACTGATCACC
>JBBJLS010053998.1:0-13247 GCA_037577275.1 Bryconaethiops microstoma
TCTCTCTCTCTCTCTCTCTCACACACACACACACACACACACACACACACACACACACACACACACACACACACAGCAGTGCTCATATAAGGAGCTAATATTCCTCCCAATAGGAATTCTGACCATATTTAGAGATAGCTGCCCATTTCGTTGGAGTGGCCTAGCCAAGCATCGCACACACTCAGGCTTACCAGTCCTTGCTCTACATCCAGAGTGTGTGACTGGACAGACCAAAACCGGGACAGAATTACACAGCCGTACACACACTCCCTCACAGACAGCAAAGAAATCAAGTGTGGCCAAACCAGATGTACAAAATGATCCAGATGTGCCGTAATGCTAAGTAAGCATCTTTCTGGGCCTTCACGGTAGCTTTTTATATTTCAACCCCATCCCCCCAACCCCCTCCAGCCACAGAATTTGGACATGAGGCCATTGCTGGGCCTAATATAGTAGACATGCAGCTCAACAGTAAAAATGAGATTCTCATCAGATTCTGATGAATTAAAAGGTTTATGTCATAGAAAAAAAAAACATTTAAAGCCCACTCAAATAAAGGGTCTATAAACTGTCCTGCCATTTATAAATAACAGTTTTATGTAAATGCTGTACTCTAGTCCTTGTATGGAAATTATGCTGCAAAAACAGCCCACTTCATACTCAGTGTTCTTATATATATATATATATATATACACACACACACACACACACATATATATATATATATACATGTATGTGTGTGTGTGTGTGTGATGGGGGTGGGGTAAGGGGGGCAGAGGGGGTACATTTGTGTGCGTGTGTGTGTGGTGGCAACAAAATCAATACTATGGATGAGTACTGATATCTGGAATGAACACTAAAAGGACTCAAAAGGAAAATCTATATAAGAGTATAAGGTAGAACCATTGAAACTCTCAACTAAAAAAAGGAAAAAACATGCTAAGAACATGAAAAAAAAACTACTAAGAGGATCCCAGATTCAAGAGGATAGAAAGTATGAGGTAGACACAGACAGAGTAACCAAGACTCAACAGGACGACCCATCCTCATCTCGGCCACACCAGCTCTTGGAGCCATGCCACAGAAGAACCACCATTGATTCTTCTCTGGTTCTTCTCATGGCATGAACTGGTTCAAATAATTCTTTTGAAAGACTCTTTACAGAACCAAAAGTGTTTCTTCTGTTTTATTTATTGAAAAAAACAAAAAACTTTCTATAGATATACACATACATACACACAAACGTCCATATTTATATTCTTGTAATATCTGTATAGTGTACTTTTTATATTATACTATTCTAAAGCTTATTCTACTGCTTCTACTTTCTCTTGCTCTTTCCACTTTGCTGCTGTAACAATGCAAATTTCCCACATCTTTTAAGAGTGTGAAAATTATTTAGAAAGTTAAACAGAAGATCAAACAAAAACATAAGGATCATAAAGAGAGGAAATCTGTGAAACAAGCTAAATAACAAAGGTGCTCCTTGGGCAACCAAAATATGCTTCCAAGGGGTCAGTTTTGCAGCGTCCTAAAACTCTGGGTTTCTTCTGGTGCCTCCAAAATGCTACCAGATGAGTCAGGCAGGGCAGGACTCTGGCTGGCTCTATTCTTGAGTTGTACTGACCTTCTGCAGACCATAGTTATTTTCGAGAGCAAGAATGTGGCTCCTCTGCAGATGTGAGAAGGGCTCCATGCACTCTAGGACAGATGTTGGGGCATCTATGGTCAGTCTAATGCTCAGGCTCCTCTGCCCTGTGATAATCTAGTACACTGTTATGGGCAAAAGGGGTCACATGCTGTTTGTTTGATATGAAAAAAATGTTTTTTTCTTCTCTCTCAGCCACTCTGCCCCCTCCCTTCTTCCTTATCATTTTCTGTGCCAGCCAGAGTCACGGAGAAGCAGACAGAAAACTGCCCAATTGCTCTTCATGGACAGGAAAAGGGGAAAAATTAGTACATACCCAGATCCTCCATGGCAAATTCTTAACTTTTTCTGTCGTCCAGATGAAGAGAAGATCAAAGTGCCTTAAATACGGCCTTAGTTTTAATTCTCAGGCTTTAAAAGTCCGTTATCCTGAGCTGTTCCGTTTGTCCAGGACTGAAAAGAGAGAGCGAGGGAGAGAGAGAGAGACAGAGAGAGAGAGAGAGAGAGAGAGAAGGAGGAGGAAAAGATGGGCAAGGCTGTTTATCGGCTCCGCCCTGTATTGCTGCAGAAACGGGCTGGAGGGGGCGTGGTTAAAAATATTCAAACTAGGGCGTGGTTAGCAACTAATAAGAGCCAAATCACTGCTTTGTATCCAGAGAGCCAAAGGGCGTGGCCTGCATTTTGGGGGGCGGGGTCCAATAAACAGATACAAACGTAACTCCAATAGGACATAATGTAGTGCTGTGGAGGGGGCGTGGCCAACTGACTGCCTTTCAAGCGTAAGGGGTGGGGTCTATATAACTACGTTTAACTACGGTCATTATGCGTAGCAACGCCCTTCGTTTCCCCGCCGAGTGACGGCATCGTGCACATTCCTAGCCCATATTTGGACTCGTCCGTAGAAATGGACGGATGTAATGGAGTGAATGTAAAAAAGAAAAAGGGAAAGAGGGCGGTGAAGGTTTTCAGGCGTTTTTTGCAATGAAATAAAACAAAGAAAGAAATAACGTTTAAAATAAGCCGAGGAAGATGTTGTTTTAGCAGGAAAACTTCAAACCGCAGCCTCTGAGGGAAAGCGTGAAGCACCACTTGCCCAATACAACTGAACGATATTGTTTATAATTATATTATTATTATTAGGGTTACTTCACTATATATGCTGGTTTGTCTCAAAAAGCTGCTCGGACACAAAAAGTCCTCGGTGTGTTTTAGATGCAGCAATAATTTGTCCAGAAATAAGCCGAGAAGGATCCACATTCACCAGAACTACTTTCTTGGAATAGAGAACTTATAACACAAGCAAAAAACAACAATAGAAGTATAACACAACAGAAACAAGCTGGTCTAATTTCACATCATGCTGACATCACTTCACCATGCAGGACAACAAATTATAGAAAATATTTAGCTTTTTTCTGTCTATCTGGTGCCTTTTTTAGTGATCTGATGTGTAATGTGTTTTTGTGGATTCTTTGGGTTGATACCATAATGTGAGGGATCCTAATGGTGAAGAGCTGACCTGTGGTTGATTCTTGACACATCTGATGGTTTTCCACTGGAACCTAATAGCAATCATTAAGCCAGTTCCCATTAATAACAAACCACCACCAAAATGTGAACGTCAAAGATGAACGTCCAGTAGCAATGTCCCTCAGCTCTTTTCCTAATGGATAGGACTTACAAAAACCAGCTGGTGGTCAGGGAGTTACCCCTGTGATCAGAAGGATGTGGGTTTGAATCACAGGACTGCCAGTGCACCACTGAGGTTCCCTTGAGCAAGGTATGGTTCCCATACACGTTCGCCCGGGTGCTGCCGACAGCTACACTTGGTGAATACAGAGAATTTCACATTGCACACATTGTTCAACTAACAAATTGACACATCTGGCTATGCAGAGAAATTGCCTTAAAAAAGTGCTGGTATCATCTTCTTCCACGCTCTACTTCCAGTGTGAAGTGCCTTTTTGTAGACTTTTGCTGAACGGTTTAGAAGTATTTGTGGAGAGATGATATCTTTGGCCCATAGTGTATTTTTAGTCTTACTTCTTGAGGCTAACCAGTGGTTGCACCACATGATGTCATGCTGGTGGAGTCAGACATCTTTAAAGCATCCTGGATGGTGTCCTAATGACTGAAATGAATTTACTAGCATTGGAACTTCTTGAAACAGGAACAGATCACTCAGACCCCTTAGCACTTTTTCAGCTAGTGGTGCAGAAACAGAGGTTGACAAGAAACAACTGAGCAGAAGAGTGTTACATTTGGTCCCCTTAGTGGTGGGGGTATGTCTAAATCACCATAAGATAGAAACAGACAGCTTGTAAACAACCAGTGTGTAGTAACTGCGTACCCTGCATCTGTCAACATATGACATTTTTTGAATACCAAAAGCAGTTATAATTTATTTTTCCATGAGCATATTCTACTCTCTCTAGCCCATAAAGAGGCGGTTTCTTTTATTGTGACTTCATGATGACATAAATGTTCACAGTGGATGCAAAAACAGTCCAGATTGAAACCAACTTCAATGATAATGGCCAGGGCTAAACTGATGCAGATGGAATCCATACACAGATCATCTGATGTAGACACCCTTGAATTAACAATGCCTCACTAACCATGCTAAATCATTACATTTGCTTTAAACACCGTTGTATTCTTTTGTTTATGTGGATTCTGACACTGTAAGACACTGCCCTGTCCTTGAGGCCTGTAGTTTTTGTGTACTCGTCTACAGTCCACACTTTGTATGGCTTTAAGTAAGAACCAATGTCAGTTGGGTGTCTATAGTTTTTCATATACTAGACAACTTCAAATCTGGACCATAAATCCAGTTTCCGCTCCTGCCACGATTACATGATAAACTACCACTAAATTTCAATACTAGATACAGAATAAAGACAACTGGAAAACTGCTTTTAAAAACACCTGAATATCAGTTACATGTGACATATGCTTCAAATGTTTAAGCAGAGTGGCTTAAGTAGTATGGTTTGAAAACCAAACATAAGAAATTTCCTCCAGGATCAGTAACATTTTCTGATTCTGATAACTAGCTTTGCTATCTTGGTGCCAGCAAAAAAACAGTCTCATACAAGCTCAAGCAGAAGCATTATGTACTCAGGCCACTTAAAAAGTGAAGATTTCTGAAGTAAATACTGCTACATAAAGATTTTATGCACAGTGTTTTATATGAAGTATTCAATTATGTATACTCGAATCTCTGAAATGCTCTGTACTGTGTTATTGTTCAAGATAACCACCATTTCGCTTGAGTACACATCTAATAGTGATAGATTTTTCACTTTATGGGTAAAGTTAACTGGGAGTTAATTTTACCCATAAACTGATTGGCTATCTAGTGTCAGGACCACAAACTGGATTAAAAGGTCTGATTTAAAGACTTCTACCATACACTGTACACTACAACATACTCAGCCGAAAAAGGGCTGAGTCTGCAAATACACTCAAATTTTCACAATTATTCCTTTAAACGTGAAAGTGCATTCTAGCAACACCACCGTGGATTAAAGATGAAATGTGAACTCAAACTGTGTAAAATTCTGATTTAATATAACTGCCTAAGAGGTTTGGATCCTAAACGCTTCAATCACAACATAACATCTAAAAGAAAAAAAAAAAAAGAAAAAGAAAAAGATAAATTACATAATGCACTATTGATTTGTTTAGGGCTAGGATAGGAGACATGAAGTGGGCAACACCAGAGGGGAACAAAGTTTAAGACTCAAACACAGGTTTCCAGCATGAGTTAAAACAAAACTCCAAATTCTCACATGCACTTGAGTAGATTGCTCTGGCCCGTATAAAAAAATTATGTTTCATCAAAGCGCAAGGTATGAGTTGACTGCTCTTTCTTCCATTGTTTTAAAGAAAAATGAACACAAACGGCAACTGCAGCCTTTTATATGAACAGCTACATGCAAAACAAGCCCAGTGTTGTACGGCTTAAAGAAAATGAGGTCAGTCGCTGGAAGTCAGTAAGACTGAAATGTGCATCAGTCTAGAATGAGTAAATTATATGGCCTATGACATTAAGTTGAATTTCTTTGTGTATGTTTGTGTGGACATACTGGGGAGTAGTAGACTCAGTTCAGTTTGACTGCGGGTGACGATACGCCCCATTTGGTTTATTAAACCCCTAAACCCTTTTATGTACTCAGTCCGGGTGTATTGGACCCTTCCTCGTAACAGAGCGCTCGGTTCTTCTCCTCTTGTCCTCCACTCCTCCAACTCTTCAATTTGGTCTTACTGCACCGACTGCTCGTTTGTCGTGCTGCCTGAGTCCTGTGGCTTCATGACATCAGGAAGCTCTGGTGGGTTGGAGAACGGCTCCACATGCAAGGGCTCAAAAGCATCGTCTACAAAGAGGCAAAGAAAGACAAAGAATATCAAAATAAGCAAGACATCTCAGCAAGCAGGGTTTAAACAATAAATACCAAAAGGGCCCATTATATGTATATTATATTTTTTTCTTATCCAGTCTATATAGTTTAAATATGAAAATTAAGCTGCAAAACCAGCCCATTGTGAATTAATTATTTTCATGAAGTCATGAACCTTTTGGTTGCAGGGGCAACTCCCTAACCCCTAGGCCACCAGCTGCCCCAGCACAATACTGTATGTTTTAAGTAAAATGTTAGATGAGAAAACACCAATTTCTGCAGAGCTGTGGACCAGAGGGACATGACTACCTTAAACAAAACTAAGATAGAGCTTTAGTCCGGTATTAATTTTTGGTCTGGACCTACATACAGCCTAAAAATTGTGTGTCTGAGTTTTGTGTCTGCATTTTGAGTGCGAACCAGACCCAAGACTGACCTAATGTTGTCCAAATATGAGTCAAATTATATCAAATTCTGTCAACACCACAGGTGACTGCCAGAATAAAACTGGTATAGGGAAATGAAAGTAGGAAGAAAGAATACAGCAAAAAGAAAAAAAAGGAAAATTCAAGGTCAAATTTAAAATCTGAAAATAATATGTGCGAGGCAGGAAGTCAGAAGCGGAACATGAAGTCTGAACCCAGCCTGTTATTTATGTAAAAAAGAAAAATTTCAAAACCTGATGTGCGATGACAGATTCTAGCAGGTTTAGATACATACTGCAAACTCTAAAGTTTTATCCAAAACATTTAAAAAAAAAAAAAAAAAAAAAAAAACCCCACCAGGATAGTTTTTCCTTTTGCTGATTGGTGTCAAGATTTTTACAATTGGACAGTTTGCATAAAAACGTGTAAAGTGTCCATGTGAACACACCACAGTACACAGTGTAAATGGTGCAAAAAATTCTCTGCATTTAACCCATTCACTAGAGTGAAGCAGTGGTCAGCCAGCAACGCAGCACCCGAGGTTCAGTTTGTGGGGACGGTACTTTGTTCAAGGGCACCTCAGTGGTGCCACCGGCAGTACTGGGATTTGAACCCAAAGCTGTGTCCTGCTATGGCTTTTGTAAAATAAATCATCAATAAGTTAATGACTTAATGATCTTTTTAAATGGAAAACAAGGGGGTGTTTTCCATTTTACTGGGGGGTGCTCCCGCTGAGTTTTGACAACACATTACTAATAGAAGACAGGAAGAAAGAACAGAGTAAGGAGTGTATGACTAAGCACTGTGACAACTGAGACGTACCACTGATGCGAAAGGCTAATCCTACTGTAGCAGGGGCCTGTGGTCTGGCTGTTTGGTTGGTGAAACCGGAGTCCCCCAGTGTTTTACTGTCTTCTAGCAGCTGTTCATCCTGGGGAAAAAAAAACAAAAAAAAAAAAAAAACAAAAAAAACACACTTCAATAAAGACTGCAAGGCTTTCTCGTTAGCACAAACAGCCATCTGCAGTGACACAAATCTCTTTAATTTATATTTGATAACTTTTTTTGCAGTCTTACAGGTCAATTGGGGGCACATTTCACAACATGTACTTGTATAACAACCAAGTATGTAACAAAGAATCTTGAAGACAGCTGTGAAATCAGTTGGTGTCCAAATTCAGTTCTGGAGAGCCAGTGACCAGCAGTAGCTGGTTGTTCCCTCCTTAAACACACTCGCTAAACTTGGCAATAAGAGGTGAGTTGAACCAAGAAGCAGGGAAATCACGAATCCCTGCCGGGCATGTTTGTAGTGGAGACAGAGCAACCAATACCAAATACCCGGTTTATACCTTGTCGGTTCATGCACAGATACAGTCTCTCAAGACACATTTACAATGGATTTATATCTGATTGCTCGAACCACTTCAAGAGCTGATCAGAAATCTTATTTACATCTTGCATGTGTTTCCTGTCCAGATAATATCTGGATATACCTTGCCCAGATTCCACTTACACTTTTCAGTAAAATGTATCTCAAGTGTGACCAGATTAGATCCTAAATTACTTTTCCATGCAAAAAGCACATCAGCATACACAGTGCTTCCAATTTATTTTGGTAATCTACTTTAAACATGGTTTCTCACCTCTTACTACAAACACATTTTAAATGCACTCATCTCCACTTGCTGAATTGTATATGGAGATAGAAAACACAATCCATCGCTGCACCTTCAGTTCAATTCCTGTTGTGAGTATTATCTTGGAGCTTAAATTTAGTAGCCCGTTTTGCTGGACTGCACGTTGAGCTAGTCAGCTTAAAGAAATTCATCACACACTGTACAGCAATCAGGTTTCAATGTGACTAAAGTGAGAGGTATTTAATCAAGTGTAAAAGTGTGTGTTGAAATCTGGTTACAATCCAGTCACTAATTGCACGAAATAGTTTTTCACCTTAGTTTCCACCTTATTGATGATCAAGGACACACGATTTCAAAATGGCACGTAAGAAATGTAGGAAATGTTATCAGCAAATCCCTAAGAGTAACTTCAGCCATGTTACAAAGACTGCTGGTGTAGGCTGCAACACACAGCTGAAACAGCGGTTTTTAACCATCATGTTTATCATTTATAGCCAGGAAAGAACGCATGGCAGGTCAGTTAGACAATCTACCTTCTGCAGAATCAGTGCATACCTTGTAAAGCCTCTGGTCTTCAGGTGGCCTCTTCAGGATCCCCTCGACAATGCGCTTTAACTCATAAACGGTGGTGGACTCCTTAGCGTCAGTGAAGATCGTCGTCTTATGACGCCTAATCATTAAAAACACGTCCTAGAGAGAGAGAGAGAGAGAGAGAGAGAGAGAGAGAGAGAGATCAAAACATAACACACACTCTGAGATAAGTGTAAAATGGCCATTTTGTTATATGTGAACACACCACAACACACAGTGTGAACAGCATGAAATTCCTCTCTGCATTTAACCCATTCACCAAGTGAAGCAGCAGGCAGCCAGGAACACAGTGCCCGGGGAGCAGTGTGTGGGGATGGTACCTTACGCAAAGGAACCTCAGAGGTGCCATGTGCAGTCTTGGGATTCAAACTCACAACTTTCTGATCGAAGGGCAAACTCCCTAACCACTAGGCCGCCAGCTGCCCAACATAACAACAAATCTCTAGCACATGCCCTACAACCCTCTAGCTCCCCTCTCAACTCCAGTGCTAACAGGTGAGCACAGCTAGGTTATTCACTGACACTGGTTTAACACTAAACTGACACTGCTTTAACACTATATGCACTGTCAGATTTGATAGTTTTCTGAATATTTTTAAAACATGGCCCTACTGGTTCTTTATCGCCTGCTTCAACTCCAGATATGATCTCATTGGATACTGTAAAAAAGATTCAGAAATATCATGTTAGCCCCCATTCCCCTAATCACCTCTCCCCCCCAAAAAAATAATAAAAAATTAAAAAAAAAAAATTGTGATGGTTACCTTAACAACATGTACATCATAACACAATCCCTTTATACAGTCCAAGGCTGGCAGTCAACAAAGTAAATTGATAAACTATCAGAGGATGGCGCATGCCAGATGCACTATTACAATCACAGTTCAGCTTACTCTCTTTTTTAGAAACTACTCACATTGGGGATGCATGCAGTTGTTTGTCTGAAAAAACTCTGGTAGCAGCTTCAGTTTCTGACTGCTCTGCAGGGTTATTTTCATCGCTAATGATGCGGACAGAGTCCAAATGTAGCTAGTATTTTATTGGTTTGGTTTGCATATGTCAAGTACTTTTAAAACAGCTTAGATATACAGTAAATTGTGGGAATAGAATTGTGAGAATAATTGTGTCCAACAAGGTAATTTGCTTTTGTGGAGATCCTGCCTTCCACCAGGTAATGAACACATTATTGTTCATTAGAAGGTGTTATAAATAGCTAACACTGATCCTCACACTAAAACAACCGCATTTTCTTTTGTCTTTGCATTATGAAATGACTAAGACCTAACTCACTCGCAGACTATGACAAAAATGGAAATCAGATCTTGATCTAAAACATCTTTTTAATTGACTGAAGGGAGACATGTAAGGCGTTTTGATGCAAAATAGTCCCCAAAGAAAAAAATTCTTTGATCATCAGTGTTACACAGAAAAGTTCAAAAGTCACATATAGTTTCACTGGCGGGTTTGGATTGGATAATAAATACAACGACTGTGTTGTAAATGACCAAGACATAACTCCCTCAAAGATTATTACCAAAAATCAGACTTTGATCTAAAACATCTTTTTAGTCTACTCCCTGCAGGATATACTAGAGGCACACATGCAAGTCATTGTAAGGCAAAATAGTTTCCAAAGAAAACTTTTGGATTTTCCAATATTTTACGATCATCAACATTACATACAAAAGATCAAAAACACATGTAGGTTCACGGGTGGGTTTGTATAGTAAAAAAATTACTATATTTGTATCATAAATGATTAAAACATAACTTCTTAATCAATTATTTAAAAAAATGAAGATGAGCTTTGGATCTACTCAGATTGAATCTATTCCCAGCAGTGGTGGGTTTGAAAGGTAAATAAAATGACTATTTGTGTCATAAATGACAGACATAACTCCACTGACTTATGTTTATATGTAGATAATATTTTGATCTAAAAAATATTTTTCAATCTACTCCCTGCAGGGTAGACTGGAGGGATACAGACTGGATGCAGAATAGTCCCCAAGAAAAACTTTTTTTCTTTTTGGTTGATCAATTTTGTGAACGTCAACATTACATAAAATAGCTTAAAAGACACGTGTAGATTCACTAGTGGGTTTGGATAGTAAATAAAATGACTGTTGTAGACATCACGACCCCTGTTTCATCTCAAAACCAATATAAAAAAAAAATCGAAAGTTAATTTTTTTTTCTGCATTGACCCCTTTTCCCATTGTTGAGAAATAATGAAAGACATCGTCTAAAAAGTGAAGATACAGAAATTTTTTGGATTCTTTTTTTTTAAATGACCGGTTTTACTGCACAAACGCGGCTAGCTGGACCCGAGGTGTTTGTAGTGGCTCAACAATATCGGCATTTACTGGCTAAAATACAGCAAAATACTCACGGAAATGTGAGTTATAAACAAAGCGAAAGTCTGTAATGAGTCAGTTTAGTAGCAACGTTAACTAGCAACACAGAAACACCGCTAATGCTAATCACCGGCTAAGCTAATCCTGTTCTGTAAATCAACAACTATCCACAGTTTTCTCCAAATACCAAACGGTAATATTAGACGAGGACTTATTCCAAATGTTTATCGACTTCCTCAAACGTCTGGGTGTAAATAAACCTTCACTTTTATCCCGTTTTTGTGATAATTGTCACTACTCACCATGGCTGAAGTTTACGCTGCTCCACTTCTCCACCCACAGACACACGCAGCCGACGTAACTTACGTGCAGAAGGGGCGGGGCAAAGGCAGTCTAGGGCCTGTGCAATTTAAGTATTGGGACCCACCTGTTTTTGATCTTAATGCTTCCGCATACCAAGACATTTTAGACAACGCCATGATTTTATATCTGACATTAATTTTAAATATATTTACTATAAATACTACTTTTAAAATGTAATAATATGAAATTTGTCAATATATCAAAATTCAGTTTAATTCTCATTTTGTGTGAATTCACAGTTTTGCCTACTATACTTTGACTTTGGTTATTCAGTCCATAATTAAAAAATCTAGTGAAATGAATTATTATATGTGGGTATTTAATTAAAAAGGAAGGTTTTAAAAGGCCAAGATGATTCTCCACCTGTTAAGACTAACACTATATGAACAAAAGTATTGGGACACACTTCATAATTATTGAATTCAGGAGACCCCTTACTTCCAGTGAAGGAACTCCAAATTAAAGTCATGTATTTTAATGCAGTGTCATTAAAGTCTCTGACGATGTAATGGTCGGGCATCCCAATAATTTTGTCCATATAGTGTATTAGTTTATTTGTGAGTGAAATGAATTTGAAACATATTTACTATAATTACTACTATTAATATTGAATGAAATGCAATTTGACAATTTGTCAAAATTCTGATTCTGATTTTGCAACTATGCATTAAATGTGGTTATTCAGAATCAGAATTAGAAAACTTTACTGATGCCGGTTGAAATTGTTTATGTTATACCTGCACAGATACACTAAGACAAGAACAATATAAAATATAAAGTCTAAATGTATCCAGTTACAAATCTGTAGAAAAAACAATATGAAATACAATATGGAATTTCCTTAAAGTTTCCTTAAAGTCAATAAAGTTTTCTGATTCGGATTCTGATTCTCGTATAATCACAAATGCTGGGTATAAATGTTATAGATAAATAATTTACAGTGAATTACTAATAACACAGATAATGGTTATGAGTATGTTATTGCACATAATAGAGTTCAGTATTATCGAAGTGACATAAGTAGTGATATTTATATGCACATTAATTTCATGATTAAAAATTATATTGAAAGAAATGAATTATTAAATGTAAGTATTAAATTAAAAAGGAACATTTTAAAATACCAAGATGATTCTCCACCAGTTAAGACTTAAATAGAAATGCTTTCGGGGACCCCAGATGAGCGAATTCTCTATAAGATCCCTTAAGAAAAAAAGCAGAAGAAGCGTAAATTACGCCGTGGATCTTACGTAAATCTTGCCTAAAGGGCGTAAATGCGTCATTTACGCGTAGTCGTTTGTTTTGGCGCGGGGCGTTGAAGTTTGAACGAGCGATAAACGGTAGGAGTTTAATTGGAATAAAATGGAAATAAAATGCCCACGTAAGTCACAGACTTTACTAGAAAGTCACCGAAAGCGTTATAACTCGATAAAGGCCACTTGGAATTGGAGTGTGTGACTGTCAGTGGAGTTATTTCAGCTGTGTGGGGATGTTCTGAGCTGTGGACGTTAAAGCAGTCAGAGCAGCTGTTTACTAAAAAGATGGTCTTTTTTAATCTTTAAAGTCCATAACGTATTTTCGCCAGCCTTGTTTTTCTTTTACGTAGGTAATGGGCCAAAACGAGAGCAATTTCGTGTCTACTTGTTAGCTTTAATAACGTTAGCTAGCTAGCTTGGTGTTAGTTTTGCCTTGAGAAGTTCAATATGTTGTAAAACAATCCAGGGAAACACCTGAATAGACACCAGAATGTCATCTGTGTGTGTGTGTGTGTGTGTGTGTGTGTGTGTGTGTGTGTGTGTGTGTGTGTTTATGTGTATGTATAT
>JBBJLS010054028.1:0-13245 GCA_037577275.1 Bryconaethiops microstoma
GCAAGACCCTTAACCCCAAGTTGCTCCAGGGAGACTGCCCCCTGTAGTTAGGGAATGGAAGTCGCTTTGGATAAAAACGTCTGCTAAATGCCGTAAATGTAAATGTAAATGTAAGTATTGTCCAAGTTTCAGGGCATACACATCTCAGAGGACGTCACACGGTCCTCTTACACTGCTGCAAACATATTCTGGCCCAGTCCAAAGAGGCAAGGGTCATCTGAGACAGCTGGGGAAGTTTCGGGTCTCTCCAATGATCCTAAGAACCTAAAGTAAAAACTCTGGTACTGTAGAAAGTGTCCTGACTCAGAACTTCAGCTCCTGGCTTGGGAAGAGCTCTGTACAGGACATTAATAGACTGCAGAGAGTGATCCAATCAGCAGAATTGGACATTTGTACAAGGAGATGCAGGACCAGAGAAACCAGAATCATCAGAGACTCGTCTCACCCAGTAACTGTCTGTCTGACCTGCTGAAATAAGTCTTATGACCAAAACAGAGATGCTCAGGAGGAGCTTCTATCCTCAGGATATAAGATTCCTTAACCAGGACACAACACCACAACTTTAACTGTTCATTATTAACACAAACTGAACTCTTCATTTCACTGTATCTCACCTGCTGGCTGTCATTCTAGACATCAAACAGCAAACTAGCACACTGTATTCTATTACGCTTGCAAAATTCAGATCTTGTTTATGCTTGTAATGTTTATTTGAATATATTTTCCCACAGATTTTCTTACTTACTTTTAGCCTTTAATGTTCTCCTTATTATTCCAGGATCTCCGGTTTCTCCCACAATCCAAAGACATGCGCATCAGGCGAATTGGGGATTCTAAATTGATCGTATGTGTGTGTGTGTGTGTGTGTGTGTGTGAGTGTGTGTGTGTGTGTGTGTGGGTGTGCGCCCTGCAGTGGCCTGGCCCCGGGAGAGCCTCCAGGTACCCGCAACCCTAATAAGGATTAGGATTCTACAGTAAATGAATGAATAAATGAATGATTGTTTCCCTTTATTTATTGTATACATAAGGCAGAGTCTCAAAAATGTTTCAGGGGCACATTTCATACACATTGTGCTTGCGTTTGACAAAAAAAGAATCTTAAATCAGTTGAATCTTGCACTGATAATGAAAGCACAGCATTCCTGTGGATGCTGAAGAAAGCTGCCTCAAAAGACGCTGGTGACTTTCTACCAGTGCACCACAGTCAGCATTCTTACACGCTGCATCTCTGTGTGCAGTCACAGCTGCACAGCAGCGAACAGGAAAGCTCTACAGCTGGTCATTTCCAGCACACAGAGGATCATTGGGATCCAGCTCCCAAACCTGGAGGACATCTACAGCTCCTGCTGCCTCAGGAAAGCTACCAGCATCTGTGAGGACTCATCCACGCCATCGCCTGTTTGAACTATTTCCGTCTGGTAGACGTTACAAGGCCTTCTACGCCCGCACCTTTAGACAGAGAACTAGCTTTTCCCCAGAGCCCCCGAGCCCCCCTCTGCCTGACTGCCCCCATAATACTGCACACTGACACCAAATAAGCTGTATAATACACATGGGTGCACTCTCATGCATTCTGTGCTACTTTGTGAATGTTGTGAAACTACAGTGCAGTGGCAGCTGCTGTATTAATAACTGTTGGTTTTTTTTTGTTGAGACTTCTGCATTCCCATACTGTTTTGGTTTTTTACTTTTGGCTGAGCTGTTTGCCCTGTTTACTTCCGCCAGTTCTGCTTTATTACCTGCTGCCGGTTATACTGGTTATGTGTGTTTAATTGTTTTTTCTACCCTATACACACAGTACACACTGAAACGAAACCACCTGCCTCCAGGACGAGGGCACAACAGAAGAACAGAACAGAACAGAACACAAGACCACAAGGACAGAGAGGACAAAGAGCTAGAAAAAAAGGACTCAAGAGCAACAATATAAGTAGACGAGACAAGACAACAGCTACAGTGAGGATAAATACAGTGTTTGTCCTGCCTTGTAGTGTCATAATGTTTACATTGTGCATGCTGTTTACGCTGTGCTTTAATTGCTGCTTTCCAATACGGGATGGGTTCTGGTGCTGCATTACATATCTGAGCTGTGGCACTACTTACTACTGCCAACATTCTTCATATTTACCACTTTATTTCCATTTAAACTTGTTGTTCTATTTATTCATTGTCTTTTATAGTTTCAAACACAGAAGGTGCAAATGTAAATGAAAACTGTACAAAAGCAATAAAGATCCATCCATGCATCCATTTCCTTCATTTTCTTCGTCGCTTATCCTTAAACAGGATCATTTAGGGTGCTGGAGCCAGTCCTGGCATTAAGAGGCCAAAAGGCAGAGAAACACCCCAGACAGGTCACCAGTCCTGCACAGGACAAACACTTTCACTCACACAGTCACATCTAGAGGCAATTTAGCATCTTCAGTTCACCTGATATCCATGTGTTTGGATTGTGGGAGGATACTGCGCAGATGCAAGCTCCACATGGACAAGGACCCCCAGCCAACATGCCAGGGGATCGAAACCAGGGCCTTCTTGCTGCAAACTGACAATAAAAATATTCCGTTTATATTTTATGTTTTTTCTAATGTCGTAAAATGAGCATTTGAATAGACACTGTGCTCTAAAATTGCAGATGCTGTTTTAGATGTGTTCTCTGTTGACAATGTGTACTTATTTTCACTTTCAGCCAACAAATGTAATTTGACTGAGCATCCCAAACTTTTGCATAGTTGATGGACAACATTTGGGATAAGTGGAAAACTGTGTAATTTGAAAGAGGCAGTGGTTAAGGAAACTCAGTAAATGAACCTCTATGCTACGTAAGTTGTACGTTTTTGGTTTTGTTTTATCTTAGGCCAGATCTCAAAGTTCAAATGAGGATTGAGGCAGCCAGTAAGTGTGTATGTGTGTGTGGGTGTGTGTGTGGGTGTGTGTGTGTGTGTGGTGCGTATGCGTGTGTGTGTGTGTGTGTGTCTGTGTGATGTAAGGCGTCAGGCTGGTGTTCAGATACAGCTAATGAATGGTGGTGGAAGTAAAGTACTCATGACTCTTTGGGCGGAGGAGCAGACGAGGGCAGCAGTGAAAGCCACTTACACAGAAAGTGGTGGAAGCTTCACACACACGTTTACCCAGCAGCAGAAAATCTCACCAGCCTGCCATGCTGCCCGATCTCCTCACACACTAGTGATCTGCTCTCCCTGACCTCAAGTCCACACACATTGCACTGCCAACCACTCTATGCACACACACACACACACACACACACACACACACACACACACACACACGCAGACTATGTGTGACACTGCCCTATCTGCCTCCAGCACATACACAACCTACTCCTGATGTGGGGTGTAACACTGAAATGCTGCTAGGAGAGATTTATGTAGCTGCGATAGAACAGAGCTGTATTTGTACTCATTCTAGTGAGTGTATGTGGCCTCACTCACACTCCCCAGCGTGGCATGTCTGTGGATGAGCAGCCGGTTACATAAGGCCTGCATGCATCCCAGGATGATGCTCTTCCCCTGGTTCTCCTTCCATGTACATCTACAGCACATAATAATCTCTTACTCTCACTGTTATTAGACCTAAATATACACTTCATCACTGTCATAACAAAACCTTTTTTTAGAGAAGGATAAACATTCTATCCATTCCAGTCATTTTGATTCCTATTGGTCCAGTCATGCACATTTATGCTTTTTCCAGACACTCCTATCCAGAATATCTTACAGTTTAATCATGTAACAGATGTAGGTAAATGTAGAGTTGGGAGTCTTGCCCAGGCCCTCTGATGGGATGTACTCGCCCAAGTCAGGCCTAGCAACCCACTATGATGACACTGGTAGTACCCACCACATTACACCAACCACCAGATATGCCAGTCTTGAAATATTCAATCAAAATAAAAGACTGCTGGCATTTTCAAACTATGTAAAAAATAATAATAATAAAATTCCAGTTATTTTAGTCAGAATTTTTCATCTGTATTCAGATTTCAGTGGAATAGATATTGCTATTGCTTCAACACACTCCATAGAGAAGTTTTTTAAAGCATTTAAAACACAAACCTTAGTCATGCAATTGAGTGACTGTTTGAAACAATATTATTTAGTGGGGCTATGCCCCATGAACCAGTTCTCATGCTTTACAAAACCTTTAAAATGCTTCTATAGAGGCACATAATGAAGGGAAACTTGCATAGGAGGTTTCTTCATCCATCACTTTGCAGTGGCTGCAGGTAGACTCTTGGGGATTTGCTGTTAATGGTTGTGAGTGTGACTCAACTGTTAATTCTCTCATGAATATCTGGCTCCTTTGTACAGATCTACCATACATTTGTGTCACAAAGATCAACTGCACCTCCCACGCTCCATGGATTCAGAATATTCCATTTATGCTCTGTTTTTTATTTTATTTTTGGTTTCAGGTTGTCTCACTCATGCTTTGTTCTGGGGCCACACTTGATTGTGTAGCAACAAAGAAATAGGGTTGTTTTATTTGAACAGAACTGTCAATAAGACAAAGGAAAAGTCTGTATGGTTAGTGATTTAACTGGTGAAAACCGGATGCTGCCTGAAAAAAGTAAAAGTTTATTATGGGTGTAGCAGTAGAAATAGGTGGAGCAGAACAGCACGTTCCAGCATTCTTGTCATTGTCAATGTTTTGTGACCCATAAATGCCGTTTCAGATATTTCAGGTTATAATTGCGCCACAAAAAAAAGGTGTGAAAACATGACTAGGAACAGAAAGGAATTCAAGATTCAAGATTCAAGATTCTTTGTTTGACAGAGCCTTGAGCAATTCTTATTTAAAATCTTGATAGCTGTCTAATTTATTCTAGTTTTGCATTTAAATTGCACCAGCCCACTGCTACTCTCTTTTTACCCCAAACACATTCCACCCATCCTCATGATATCAATGTGTTTATTCCGCAGCTATAATGAAGCAGGCAGCTGGACGCACTTGCACAGGAAAGATGAGCTTTTTACAACTATCCGGGAGTGGCCATCCCAAATTTTTGACCTTGCTTAGTTTCAGTTCACGATTTGACTGGCTTGTGGTGTGTGAGTATCGAACTTTCTCGTGGAAGAGTGTTGTCTCGTTAAGAACACATATCCGCATGCTGGAACGTCAATGAAAGGTTACAACTGCTGATGTCAAAACAAACAAGACGAAGGTAGAGAGGAAGCATTCTTACTCTTTGGTATGAGGAAATGAGGACACGAGGATATGTCTGCAAGAACAATGTGCGCAAGTGTGTGAGAGTGAGTGAGCGAGGGAGTGAAGGAGTGAAAGAGAGAAAAACGTATTGTCTTATCTTAACTTTGTCCTGTAAATTTGGGGCAAAGTTTGGTGACTTTTTCCACTTCTAAAGCATTCTCTGACTTCTGATTTTGTCATCATGTACCAGTGGGTGGGGATAAATCTTGTTAACTAAAATATCATGTTCCACCACATCCCCCCCCGCCCCCGCCCCCACCGCCTCCACCTATCATTCAAGAGAACACTCGCAGAACCTCCTTGATACCGCCTTTTAAAAACATCTAAGCTAAGAGCCCTTAGCACATTGCCTTCACATGCTGCACAAAGCCCCAGTGTAAATATAAATGTTATTTGTACTGTATGAATGAATAAAGTCTTGTTTTACTTAACTTATGCTAATGGCAGGGAATTATCGTCCAAACAAGGTGTATTATTATATTACTGGGAACACATGCGCTGCATATTCTGTTACAGCAAAGGACAGTGAAGAGCCTATTGATGGTACATGAAACTGATGGCGAAATATGTTGGTCAGGGATTGCGGATCAGACTAGTTTACAGTGTATTTTCGCACACATCAGGGTCACATAGTCAGGTGTGTGCTCTCTGTCCTCTTTCTGGGGGAAGACGTGCGGACCTGACGGAGCCGGGGCCCAGCTGTACGCCAACACATGGCCTCCACCTCTCTTGCTTTCTCCGTTCCCCTTTCTACACGCTCTCCACGACGCTCACAGCAACCTCACAGTTAGCAACAACGTGTCAGAAGCCTCAGCCCAGCGTTAGAGCAGACAGGCCGAGCGCTGAGGCCTCCGCCACACTGACCTCCTGCTGCGTACTGTAATGCACTGACCTAGTCTCTCACTGCCCCACCGCTCGGTGCCTGCCGAGAGCCTCCAGGGGCCCGTCTCAGAGAAAGCCTCGCAAAATTCTTGCTCTTCCATAAACAAGCAGTGTGCAAAAACACAATCCCTCAGAACACCAGCTCAGGTCGGGGTCAGCACAGTTCTCAGCCGGTTTTAGCCATCGCTTTCTCTTACATGTCCTCTCCATCTGCTCTGCTCATACATCTCCTATCAGTAGAAGCGACTCCTATTTTAAATGTTCTCTGCTTGCTTATCTTCTTAATACGCATAAGCTGCAAATCACTAGCCATCTTACTACAAAACTCGTCTGTCTCGTCTGATTGGTCATTCCCGTCTTACCCATTACAGTGACTATTACTAAACTTCTCGGTCTCCTCCCCTGTAGTGCCAGCTAGCTACACCTACCTTGTTCCTTCTGTTGCAGGTTATGTTGTTAAGTTTCGCTTATTTTTATGTGTGCGCATTGTATGTCAGTAGGCAGTAAGGAACCATCAGGGTCTTCTAGGTCTTCAGGAAATGTCAACTGATTTCTGTGAAATACAAAAACATGTCATTTATAGTATTTATGATGCTTGTTGTATTGTAGTGAGTATTGTAATAATACTGTATTTTCATTGTTATGCTTTGGTTTCAAATAAAATGGATGGCTTTTTTAAATGATCGGTGGAAAAATGTCCAATTGGGACCAGTATTGTTCAATTTTGTCCAGTTTTGTCCAATTTTGTCTATTTCTGTCCAATTTTGTCTCCATGCAATCTAGGTAGATAGTCGAGGGTAGCCAAGTTAGTGTTCCCCTTCAGTTAGGCCCTCAAGAGTTAGACAGAACTGAAAGGCCCAACTCTGCCTTCAAGTCCTCTTTGCAAGTTCTTAGTCACAACTTTGGAAGTCGTAAGTACAAGGTGACGTATATTCAAGTAGTTTTGCATGGAAGATGAACACACTTTTGTTTTTCTGTGTCTAAAAGAGTATTTAGATTTTTTTTCCAGATGAAGACTGAGAGTCTTATTCAATTGGAAACGTTGCATAACATAATATTGTACAAACATAAAACACATGGATTTTTGTTTTTCTATATCATTTAAACACACAGCGCCTTTCACAACGTGTGAAACTTTTTTGATAAATGAACAACAGAAATATTCCAAAATTAAATGCAATAAAAATGCTTTACATTAACTTATATTAGAAGCAAAGAACATTTTTGAGTTTTCCAGTAAACTTACCATTCTACATACTTCAGTGACTGTTCAGTGAGTTCAAGCTGCAGTCTCACCAGGTTTCAGTCAGATGTTCTAAATAGAAAACAGTGGTGGCAGTTCTGTACCAGGGCTGTATACTGAAAGAGTAAAACTAATACATACCAAGTCAAATATGTGTTATATATTTGTT
The DNA here is from genome assembly GCA_037577275.1 of Bryconaethiops microstoma. Lineage (NCBI taxonomy): Eukaryota > Metazoa > Chordata > Actinopteri > Characiformes > Alestidae > Bryconaethiops > Bryconaethiops microstoma. Next base: position 7,524 of record JBBJLS010054028.1, read on the forward strand.
ACAAACATGGGACATCTTCTACAAACTTCAACTTCAAATGTGCAGCTACAGTGTTGGCTAGAGTCGGCAGCTGTAAATACACAGTTTAACAGGTATAGCAGGTATAGTACCTGACCATTAATAGTAATACTCAAAGTGCACCTATATGGTAGTGTAATGTGTAAACTATGTGAGTGTGTGCATGAGTATCTGCTGTGTGTAAGATGGAAAGTTCATTAAGCACAGTAAAGCATGTGAGAATGCAAAAAATGCATAAGTTGTGGCTCTTGTATTAGCTTGTATTAGCTTGTATTAGCTTGTATTAGCTCCCCATATTGGAAGAGCATTTGGCACTGGACTATGACCACCAGCCACATGAACAGGTTGTGCCTGGGCTCCTTGGGACATTGGCCTTCGCTCAGTACGCTGAGGGTCTGACACTGGGCCATGTTGTGATTGTGAATCAAATTTACAAAAGTGTTGCAACATTCCTCTGCTGGTCTCGGAAAACAGAGGCAATGTCTTAATGGTCCATCCTTAAATAAACAGGGATTAGAAACATTTTCATTTAGCCCAAAGTAGCCCTTATGTAAGTCTAGTATAATGTCATAACTGTAGGCTGCAGACTAATAAGGCTTTAATAATGCTCCTGTTCTAGAGAATTTCTGAACCCGATGGCCGTCTTCCATTGTGAATTTGAAATGAAAATTCCCTCCAGTTTACACTCCTTAATCACTTCAGAAATGCCATCATGTGACGGCTTTATATCCTCCCTCCCCAATGCACAACATTGTTCTTTATTTCTTCTCTGGGCATTCCCAAGCACTTGATTAAACCTCTTCTACTCTAGTTTTAAAAATCTGTAAAAAATTGCCCTCTCAGCAGTGGTTAGATGATGATTTTAATAAGCACATTATACCACAATAATCGGTCTGCCATCATAAATATCGACATCTAATACTGCCCTCCCTCTCTTAAAGAAAGAATCAGTTCCTGATCAACCTTTAGATTAAGGGTCAGCAGTCTTATTCATAAAGGGTGGGTGTGGCTGCACATTTCCATTCCATTTAAGCTGGAGCCCTTGGGAGGTATGACTAGTGACCCCTGATTTCAATCCATTCCATCTTTTTCCACCGAAGTGATTCTGAACTTTTGAAAGGCTACTCATCGATTGTTATTGAACAGCTAGGTGCATTTTTATTGTCACCAGTATAATTGAGAGGACGTCTCTGTTTCTTGTGGGTGGATTTTGTGTGCTCCTGACATTTCTAAGGATGTGAAACTAACAGCTGTGCATTGGCCAACTTTGAGCTCTACAAAACAAAGGAGTGAAACACCCTCTCAGGGCAAACCAAAGCTGTGCGTGTCAGACTCCAAATACAGCTCCACTCTGGGTCAGGCCCAATCATGCAGTGTAGTTCTCTGGCCACGTATGAGTTTCAATCCTTAAAGTGGGTTTGCTTAAGTTATACAAACCCACCCTAGTAAAACTTACATCAGCTCCTAGAGCAGTGGGGTAAACTGCTGCTGGAAACACACTCTGCCCATGCAAATGTAAATCAATAGAAGACCACATTCTGCACAACAAACATTCCACCATGTGTGATATAAAGCGACTGCTGCTTCTTTACAAAATGCTTCTGCAATATTTTAAAAGGTAACTTACTGTTTGTTTTTTAGGGGCTATAATTACTGTATTTATTTTGAAAGCATGGCCATATCATCAGCATTAGTCCATGCTGATGATTTGGGCTAAACTGTTGACATTGATATGTGATCAAGGCAGGTTGACAATTTTCCTGATTGCACCACTGAGGGGGCAGTGGCCGACACCATGGAGTGGTGCGTGTGTTCACTAAAGCAGACATTAGGGAGAACGGGAGGCCTTCCAGATAGGATTGTTTTTCAGCTGCATCAGGGTCATGGACATATTAGGACACAGTACATTACCAAATCAACATTTACCCAGCGCTGCATCAAGGCCAGAACGTTGTCACCGGCACCCTTCAGGCCATCAGTCTCTGTAACACAGAGAAAAAAGACATAATCTGGACTGTAAAAACTAGATTTTATAAATAAGACGCTTCAGTTTTTGGATTCCTCAGAGTGTCGCTGTAGGGAAAGACCTTTTGGTTAAATGGTCTCTGGGAAACGCTCTTTCTAAAGGAAACTAGTAACTCCCAGACAAAACATGGGAGTTACTAACATATGTTCTTTGTACTATCATCACCTTGCCTTGTTCAAGGCTGCACAATGACAGAATTTAACTCTTAAGTTAGACACTAATATTGCTGTCAGCAAGAAAAACCTTTCTTTAAATCATTTAAATAATTGCATCTATAATTTAACCCCCAGAACACGAGCAGCATGGATCCATGCCACTGGGCAACAATTGGTAAATCGTTGTCATACAGCCAAACAAGTCCTTATATGGAAGTTCAGTTTGTGTTGATGCTGAAGGTGTCAGACATCATGCTGAACTTCGTTTGGTGTTCCTATGTCATGTAGGACCAAAGTTATTGTAATTTAAAAACACGTAATAATAATAACAACTGCTGCTAGGGTTTTAGTAATGGTGTCACATGCAAATGCCCATAAAGAACAAAAACATCCAAATTTCTTTCATTTTAGGTCTTAGAAATAACGGGAAAAAAAACTCAAGATCTTTAAACTCGGGAGAATTTTCGGTATAGTTTCTGCCTACAAGTGGGTGGGGAAGACCTGCAGTGGGAGAGGGTCCCGGAGAGCAGCCGAGTGAAAAAGCGTGTAGGAGAGAAAACACCAGTTCTAGACTGTTTAAGACTGTTTTTATTTGTTGACCTCAGATTTTACTAATATCTACTAATTTTCTAATACAAGCCAAGCAGCCTTTCCTACGTTCCCTACTTGTCTTATTTGTTATGCTCCATCTGAATACAGAAACTTTCATGCATTTGTGTCAGTCAATGTAATGGCACACCAAACTCCTGCACTATAAAAAAAAGATGCTCCAAAGGGCAGTGGCATATAGCAACATCTCCCAGGCCTGGTCTGCACACTTAGAGTGCTCCCATCACAATTGAATCAACTAATTAACCAGTTAACAACCCTTTCCTGAGGTAGAGAGGGTGTATAAAGTAGGGCAAACATTGTGTGAGTGTGACGAACGTGTGCTCTACGTGAGATTGTGCTGTCTGTTTTCATCACTGAGGTTCTGCAGGTCGTGGTTGTGCTTGTTGGCTGGTCTTAAATGCCTCATGCTAACACTGCCTGTGACAGCAATGATAACCGTCTGACAGCATAATTATTAACATTAGCTTCCATCGGGCCTGCTTGTTAAAAATGTGGTGTTTTGTTTGGTTTCCTTGAGAACCATAATACTAGTAAATTGTAGATTTATTCCACAGATGACTGATGATTCACAGTTTTGCAGAGATTTTCAATCATTTTTCCAAAAGAAGTGGAAAGTAGCGGTTACCCCTATAAACTTTATATGGTGACAATGTACTGGTTCCACACCAGCAGGTTTATAAGTCCAGGAACAGCACGCCTTTTAACAACCTAGAGCCAGTTTATGGTGGTGGAACTGCACCTGCATCTTTTGATGCATGTGTTTACACTACGTATAATCCACAATGGACAGTACAATGGCTTTGTTTACTAGTGTACTGATAGTAAGGCTGAAACCTGACTCTCCTCACTCCTCCCTGCTCAAACACCAGCACACTTCCCCGCTCTTTAACCGTCACATGATCTCTACGTAGATGTGCCACATCAGGATGACTCAGGAAGTCACTCACCAGCGTCTGAACAATTGAACGCTGACTCACCCTGAGTGACTCTGCTTTAAGCATTTCCTGCGAGGAGCAACAACAGAGTACGCATTTACATTAGGCTCAGGCACCACATCCACCAGGTAGAAGCTGTTTGAAGCTGTTTTGGTACTGAGAACAACTAAACACGCAATGGTGACTGAGGCGAATGAAAAATGAACTGGGAAATGAGACCAAACCGAACTAAAAAGGGCACCGTGGCTTAAGGGGCAGGTGCTTCAGCGTCAGCGAAAAAGCAAATTGATTTTACGAGCTACAACATGTCATAGGGCTTTTTACTGGGAACACAGAATCACTGAAATTTTACATAATCCTGATTTCTAATTTACACTTACAGCCATAATGGGTTTTTTTTTATATTAAACAGGAATGGACACTTCCCGGACACAATCATTTAAGGAAGTAGTGCAGCGCAGCATATCATCATGAATGACTGATACTATAGCATTGTTTATGTTCATTCTGGCTAATAACCAAGTTGCGTAATTTAATACGCCCTTCCGTTACTGATACCCACTGCTGTGGCTCTGTGTTAAAGTTCTACATCAGGGCACCACTGCTGAGCCAAACCAGCACTGCGTAAGCCTCCTCTGCCTCTGCCTGAATCAAACTGGTTGAAACTAGTTTTGGTGACTTATAAAATGATAGTTTATTTAGTATACACTGTTAAAACCAGCCTGTCTGTTCTGCTGTGTTAATTAAAAGCTGAAACCAGTTGAGCTTGCTCATATTTCTTAAAGTCGCTGTCAATACCAACTGGAAAGGCACCTCAGCCCAAAACCATAGGGAAATAATAGTGATGGTGTGATAAATGCACAAATAGATCCAGTGTTGATTTAAGTAGGACTGTTGCTATTAGTAGAGGTGGTACAGTTCTACCCTGTAAAAAGATAATGACATTATAAAAGGTTTTTAGGCTGCTTTGAAATTGCACGGATTGTGCTGAACTTCAAATTCTACAGAATGCAACACACAGACCTTAGTTATATTACATTACAGTCAGAAATTGTTAGGGCAGTTAACTCAAAGTACATTTGAACAGCTTGGATCTTTTTTTTAAGTAAAAAATACCATTTTTACTGCACGTTTTCTTTTCTCATACCAATACTACTAGCGATACTGAATGTGATACTATTGCTATTTGGCTATTATTTAAAGAAATACTTTACTTGAGATGCTCTTTTAAAAGTAATATGTTTATACTGCTTTTCAGTTGTAAGGGATGAATAAATAAAATTGTCCTATAAACATCAAATATGACTGGTTTGGTACATAAAACCAGTACCAAAAAAAAAACAATAAAATGTGTGATATAGGCCCTTTATAATAAAAAAGCTGTTCTAACATACTGCTCTTATATTAACATTAGGCCACATGTGAACACTGTTGTAGTCACGTGATCAATATCAGTTTGCTTAATGCTGCGCTTAAACTGTTATGCGATTTGTTATAGAACTGGATCAATATCTGATCCAGCATTTTCTGCGGGTATTATAGCTATACTTGATATTGGAATAGTGCCGTCTGTAGCTATGGGTTCAAAGTCTTTGTGGCTGCAGCACCCAAAATCATCTGTATGTTTTCAGCAATTCCCTTTGACTGTGGCTTTAAAATGGAGTTACATGAATTGTTTTACCACATATTCAGCTGCACTGGGTGAATTTAATTCAGTTAATTTTAATTTGAGCATTTGAATGTTATTCACAGATTATTTGACCCCGTTGTATTAATCCTGTATATTTAACATAACTGCTTAAACCAGGTATCTTTTTGGAGCATGGGTTATTGGCACTAAGGCTCCAAGAAATGTCTGGAACAAAGATAAAAAAGTAACATATCAGCTCATTTGTCTGTAAGAGAGAGAGAGAGAGAGAGAGAGAGAGTGTGTGTGTGTGTGTGTGTGTGTGTGTGTGTGTGTGTGTGTGTGTGTG
>JBBJLS010054039.1:0-13245 GCA_037577275.1 Bryconaethiops microstoma
TCCTCCTAAAATGTGCGCAAACTTGGTCATCAATTACAAGAAACGTTTGACCTCTGTGCTTGCAAACAAGGGTTTTGACAACTGCATATTGCTCAAGATCTCACCCCTAAAATTGCACATTACACCAGAGAACCACAAAGACTGCACATGTTGTATCCAAATATATTACACACAAGAGAAAGAATATTGCACATGAGAGAAATATTGCACACCAGAGAAACCTCCACTTATCTGTCAGTTTTCCTTTGTTCTTTCATTAATTCAGTAATGTAGGGCAATCTGTGGAGAAAAAGTGAAAAAAGAAACAGTGTACCACTTGCATTTGACCAGGTAAGTGTTTTATAAATTGCATGTCTAAGTAAGTTTACAGTACATTCAGAAGGGTAGATATATAATCCAGATCACTTACTGACCTGAAAAGGCTGCCAGGAAGTTTGTGATGACCTTTAACCTCTCAACTGCATTTGCTTTGTCATCCCTTCAAACCACAAGTAAGTAAGCGAGAGCCAGAGTAGCCGCTGCCATACAGGGTGCCGCCATCTTGCAGTTAGCTTCCTACCTGTCCCTGTCAATTATTCATACCTTCTTCATTTATTTATCACAAGCTTCATAGAGTGAGGGGTATGAAGACCCACAACATTCCACACACATGCAGTTCAGAGTACAAAATGAACAAAAACTGAGCAGATAATCATCCTCAACTGTACCTCAAGTTCATTTTCCAGGTTAATAATATTACTTTTTACATTTTTCTCCACAGATTACCCCACATAACTCAATTCATGAATAAACAGTTGGGATTCTAACCCACAAACTATCGATTGTTACTCAACATAAAACTTGCAAAGCAAAACAACAACCAGACCAGGGGCATCATGATGGTGCAGTAGGTCACACTACTGCTTCAGAGCCAGAACATGCTAGGTTCAGTTCCCAGCTAGGGCTGCCAAGGGGCCTTTCTTTGTAGAGTTTGCATGTTCACCATGTCCAACAATTCAAAGAAAGGTATGTAAGGTGAATCTGATATGCTAAATTGTGTTTAATAGTGTGTTTGTCTGTTTGTCTGCCCTGTGATGACCTGGCAACCTCTCCAGGGTGTTTCTCTGCCTTTTGCCCTATGAGCATTGGGACAGGCCCCAGCAGCCCCTGGTTGAGGAAAAGCAGTTCATATAATGGATAGATTACCTCTTTGTGGTTACAATTAGGGCAGATGGTAGATGCTTCTAACAGGATGAATCCAAATCTAAACAACAGCAAAATTAAGTCAAGATCAATACCCTCAAGAACAAGGTCTTTGTGTGCTTCTAATCCAGGCTTCTTACTCAATTCAAAGGATACCCTTACAGATTCACTTGGCGTAACAGAAATGACACTTCAGATTTTGGAATGTTTGCATTCAGTTTGCTTTACTGTTCAATAATGTATTGATATCCTTATGCAGTGAAGTACATTTACACTCCTGTCATATTCTGTATTGGATTGTTCAAGTCTTCACTCCTTTCACTCCTTTACTCCACTGATAGACTGATTGAAATCTCCTCTTCTACCAACAAATAACAATGTCTGAATGTTTAGAATCTATGCAAGTCTATATAACAATATTAACGAGACCAAGACAAGTCTATATACCAACACTAGTAAAACCAAGACAAGGTCAAATATGTTTAGAATCTATGAAAGTCTATATAACAATACCATCAAGGCCAAGATGAGTCCATATATCAATACTATTAAGACCATGCATCAATACTATCGAGAGACACACATACAAGGCATTTCCTGAACTTTAGAAATTTCTTAAACTTCACATCAGTCATCATTCTCATTTTCACTTTCTATATGTACACACCCAGTATACACACACTCCCCACCCAATGAACATGTAAACACCCTTCATTTATACATCACATCACATTCGTGAACACACGCACACATATATATGCACCACCCTTCTCTGTTTCCAACTGGCCTCTGCTGTCCTAGCTCAACTGAATTACTGTTACCATACACCCAGAGACAGAGAGAGAAATCAGGATAGAGTGACATCTCTCTCTTCCTTTATCGCTCTCCTTCTCACTGTCTCTCTCTCTTTCTCTCTCTCTCTCTCACCCTGCCTCCATCCTCTGCTGTCTGACTCCCATTAGCTGACAGCCCCCATTAGGGCAATCACTTATAGCCCCTATCGATTACCCCTCCAGCTCTGACTCACGCTTTACACATATACACACACACACACACACACACACACACACACACACACACACACACAGAAACACACACACAGAAACACAGACACATACATACACACAGACGCACACACACAGAAACACTAATCAACACGCTGTCAATTTCTCAAGCTATAAACCTCTGGTCACAGAAACAGCAAAAAGACAACCAAGATAGAGAGAAAGAGAGAGAGAGACAGAGCAATGTTCTTCATGGCAGTAAGCAGGCCTAGACAGGACTGACCAAGAGCCAAAATAAAACACAAAATCAATATGGAACTGAGAATGATGTATGTCTCTCTGGATAAGAGAGTCTGCTAAATGCTGTAAACGTACAAGTAAATGGGATGGCACAAAAGAGCCTTTGAAGATTTAGAGTTACCCGAATTCCATCCAGAGAAAATTGTTTAGGGGTTGCTAATAATATGGGATGCTTCTTTCCATTTCAAGGCTTTAAGGAGTGATTTTGCAAAAAATCCAAATCATACCATTTTCTGAGTTGAGAACTGGTGTACAGTTATAAAACTTAGCAATTGAGGCACCAGCTATTGCTGATTTAAAGCATGAATTTTGAAGAAAAAATATACTCTGTCGATCCTTTGGGACCTTAGCATGACAATGGACAGAAATGTTGTGTCCTTAGAAAATGTATTATGATTGTGCTTTGAATCCAAAAATACATAATGGGACATAATCCTGGTGGATTCTGGAGATTTAATGTCTATTCTACTGTACTGCAAGATATGTAAGTGTAGGAGTGATATTTACTGTTCTACTGTGCTTAATGTTTACTGTAAACCAAGAAAGAAAATTCCTGATTCCTGCTTCCTGATGTAAGTGTTAGCTCAATCAACTGGAGATCATGAGTTTGATCCCCACTGGTAATACCCCAGTGGTGCTGCCTTCTGTAGCTGGAAGATCAAAAGGGCACAACTGGATTTGCTCTCTCTGGGCGGGTAGGATGGCCTTCCTTCATCTCATCACTCATTCAGCAGAATGCTAGTCATTGCAGGTATCTGAGCTTTCTACTCCAAGTGCGTTACAATGTCCGATGATACTGCATTAGCGGTAGTATGAAAAAACATAGTGGTGTTTCATGTGACTTGGTGGAATCTTCATCCTCCCAGTGTTGGTAGTATTGCATGGTTGGGGGAGTCCTAGCTAGTATGTGGAACTGGACACTAATAAATTAAGAAAATCCTCTCCCAAAATCTATGAAGCATCTTTTGTAAAAAATCTCTGCATGGAAATGCATTCCAGTGTCTGTGTTTACTACAGCTAATTCCAATCTAATGCCATGAATATGCGATGAATAACCATCTTTTTTTTTTTAATGCAAGGTCTTCAGTTCTGTTCTAAAACAACATTTACCCTGCTTTTACACATGGGTGGTGGTAGAGCCACCTCTCCCTTGCTGATGATAGGTCAATCTATATCAGTGCTCGAGAGAGCACGCGGACGATCAGGGGTGGAAGCAGCAAATGGGACCCAATAATATTTCAGACTAGTGTGTTAAGCAAAGCCTGTGATTGGCTGCTTCAGTTACTTGCAATCTGTGCCACCAGAGAGATTACATGACAGCTGTCTTATCAAATAAAATTGTCCAAAAATATAGTAGCATTTATAAGGCCTGCATTGTATCCATACTACTGTCCATTTTTATTGATAATACAGTACGAGTAACCATATAAGCCTCTCAGTCTGTCTCTCTTTGTCTGTCTTTAGCCATTTTTCTCTCATTAAGCATTCTCCTCACCCCTCTGATATAATACAATACATCTATCTAGTCCTCACAAACAATCTGGCTCAATTCCTCTACCTCATTCCCCCTTTCTCTCACTCACTCGGATTCTCCATCTTTCATAAAATTTCGTTTAACCATTTTGTTTTTTGCAGCAGATGCATAAGAGAGGAGTGGGATGAAGAGAATGAGGGAGAGGAGGAGGATGAATGGAGGAGTGGAGGTGGGAATGGAGGAGGTCAACAGAAGGAGAGGCAGATGCTTATGTCTTCGATGCCTGCAAGCAAATAATTAGCCTGACAATGCTGGCAGGGTGATCTAGACGCACAGAGGATACAAAGAGCGTGGGGGAATACCCTCAGAGAGAGTGAGAGAGAGAGAGAGAGAGAGAAGAGAGAGAGAGAAAGAGAGAGAGAAAGAGAGAGAAAATTCCAAAAGAGACAAAAGGGAAGGAAGAGAGAGTGTTAATTGGGGAGATACATAGACATAAAGAGAAGCAACAACAAAGAAAAACTAGAAGCATTTCTGCAAGAAAATGCTAAATGTGATCGTGTGCTTGCTATATATTTAAAGTCTTCTCCCATCAGAGATTTGTACCTTTGCAGCCACCATAGATGTGATGTCACAAAGCTTATGATCCCTTCCATATAGACTCATAAGGCAACTCACCCCACTGCTATCTCTACCATATATAATGGAGGTGAGTCAACCACAAAAATCAATACATGGCCCCCATTTGATTGCTTAGCTGTGTACAAGCAAAACAGGGCAGGGTCTTGTTTCACAGCCTTGGAGGAGAAGCGGCTCCGAAAATAGGTGAAATAAAAATAATAACTGGATGCATTTCTGCAAGAAGATGCGAAGTGTGATTGCATGGTTGCTATAAAACCCGTGCTTCGAGACATCCAAACAGTTTCATTTTAAAAAAGTTGCGTTAATCACCCACTGGAGATTCAAAACCCAAATCATCTGATTTAGAGGGTTTTTTTTATTACTGTAAATTAAATTAAAAGAGGCTGTTGAGCTCAGTCGCCATCCAATGTCTGCAGGACTCTACAATACAGTACTCCTCCTGAAGATCCTTGAATCTCCAAATAAGGGCCTCCTTTTGTATGTGACAATATTTTAGCAGCGGTCTGCCACTGATGCACTGGCGCATCAATAATTTCCTGAGGTTTGGTCGATGAAAGGCTCAACAGTAAACATATTTTCACAAACAGTGGACAGACAAAATAAGGGCACAAGGTGGGTCACAAGTGGGGTGCATATGCGCGGAGACAAACAGAGAATAATCTCCATTTGGGTGACACACAAACATTGGTTTTATGGGTGAATAAAAAACATTCGAGTTAAAAAAAAAACGCAGACTTGAAGCCGCAAGCTTCTAGTGCAGAGGCTCACCACTGCACTACAGAGGGGGCAGGTATTTCATTACCAAGCCATTTATGGGTAAGGACACCTGAATGCGTAGCAGTATTAAAGGGCAGATCATTTTTAATTAAACCACAACAAACAGTGAGACACATATTGTCACATTCATCTTTTTGCACATATGCACTAAACATATATACAGTATAATTCTTGTACATCCTAGGCATTTTTGCATTGCACTGCTCTACCTCAATATATATCTGCTGCTTTCTTTCTACCTCAAAGTATATTGCCTGCTTGTCCTCCTAGATACTTGTTACACTGTCTTGTTTTACTTTTTGTCTACAAAAAGTTGTATGTTGTGTGTTTGTTTTTTTGTGTTGTCCATGGACCTGGGACTGTAAGAAACACAATTTCATTCAGTCATATACTATGTATGAGGATGGATGACAATAAAAGTCAACTTGAACTTGAAGTCTGTAAGTGTTCCATGTGTTTTGCTCTATATTTGTTTCTTTCACTTTTGGGTTATTAAGCATTTCCCCTCCCTTGACATCCTTTGCCGTAACGTCAGGTATCAGACTCTCTCTCTGGCACATTTAAAGGTGACTAGACCATTTTCTCTTGCTCTCTATAGTTACAGAGGTCTGTTGACCATATTTTAAAAGATCAATACCCTGATCAACTGATAAAGTTAAATACAAGCACAGAACTACGAATATTAACAAATGTTTTGATGTTGGAACAGTTCCAAAATTCTGCACATGTGCCGATGAGAAGCAGTACCTTTTTTTAATTAATATTATTTTTAAATAATTAATATTATTTAAAAATAATATTAATAAAAATTAAATAAGATGAAGAGTCGTGCCACTGCTAATAATACTAATACTACTACTACTACTTCTAATAATAATAATAATAATGCTAATAATAATAATAATGCTAAAAATGCAATCACACTAATAATAAAACTTAAGAAAAATGTGATTGCTTCCATAATCAAAGTAACTAGATTTTCTGCGAGAAAATGTGAAGTGTGATAGCATGGTTGCCATAAAACGAGTGTTTAAAGACTTTGGATTTATAGGCAAAGATAAGTTTATGTTAAAAAAAAATCTTCACTCCATGGATTCAATACACGGTCTTCTGATTCAGAGGCCAGTGCTTTAGTGTTGTGCCACTGGGTGGGTAGCAATTACCAAGCCATTTTTGAGTGAGAAGGGCTGAACACGTGGCAGCATTCACGAGCTGATAATTAAACCACAACAGTCACACGTCTTTTTTTTACTGACCTGAGGTTTTATGAGTGTGCTGTGCGTTTTGCTCTGTGTCGCTCCCTCTCTCTCCCTTTCTCTCTCTCTCTCACACCTCACACACACACACTCCCCCCACCCCCTCTGTCTCTCTCTCTCTCACACACATGCACAAAGCACTTTTTTCCACTTTATGATCAAAAATAAAAATATATTTAGTTATTTTTACTTTTAAATGACACCATTAAAAAAATTTGTACTATTTCAAAGGTCCAAAAAATGCAATGCAGTCCTGCACTCATAGGCTGATTATTTTTAATTAAACAGTCACACGTCTTTTTTATATAACTGATCTGAGCATTAGTGTCTGGAAGTCTTTATGAGTGTACTGCGTGTTTTGCTCTGTGTTTGCTTCTTCGCAATAGTTTTTTTTCCATCTTTTGGTCCCAGACATCCATATGAACTATCTCTCTGTCAGACATTGTAAAGGTTTCTCAACCATTGTCTATCTTTCCCAATATGCTTCGAAGGTCTTTCAACCCCTGATCAATCGATCACAAAGTTTTATACAAGCTAACAAATTATAACAGGCGTTTTGACATCAGAGTTGTTCCAAAATTCAGCATGAGCTCTAATGAGAAGTTTTAGAAATAATTAGAAGAATAATAAAAAATAATTAAAAAAAAATAATTTAAAATAATTTTTTTTAAAAACTGTATTGTGACTGCAGAAGCAAAAAGAAGAGAGAGATTGCAAGATGTGAAAGGAAGGGACATAATGATAGACACTAGTGATTTAAAGAGAGACAGATAAAAAAAAAAGTGGGAGAGACAAAGACAGAAGAAGAGGAAGGAGAGAGAAAGAGTAGCAATGCAAAGAGGAAGAGAACAGAGGCGTAAGAGAAACAAAGATAGGATGAGATAAAGAGGGAGAAGGAGAGAGGGGAAACATAAAGGTAAAGAGAGGTGAGATGGGGAAAGAAAGAGAACGGCAGAAAAAAAAATCAGGGTGATATTCCCTTACTATGTTGCTTTAAAGCACTGGTAGTTATTTGCCAGACCCGGGGGTTGTCTTCAATGTTTGGAAGGGGACAGGTGATCCCCACCCAAGAATTCACTCTCAACACATCCAAAGTTTATTCATAACAGTGTGTTGTGATTGTTTTCATTAAAAGAACTGAACATTAAAATAATTACAACCAGCTATTCCAGAGGTCAATATACAATTATATACAATATACAGGTCAATTATATTTCCACTCTGCTAGAGTTTGTGAACTTACACCAATAACCATACTATATTAAACCCAATACAAACACATAAAGCTTAAATACGTTTCTTATTTCTAGTCTCTTTTCCACCTTAAATGGAACTTAAAGCAGTAACATTCTGGCACACTATTTCAGGTGAACTAATAAAAATTAATAAAACGCTGCTGAATCTGAAGCTAACGTGCGTTATCAAAACCCCGTGGTAGATCACATATGGCTTCAATCTTGAAAGGACAGGCAGTCTAACGTCTTTATGATAAACAGACAAATGCTAAACTTTTTACAAGTTTACCTGGAAATATTTTAATGAGTATATTTATGGCCTTAAGTGACTTCAGAGATTTTTCGAGTATATTTGCATCTTAATTCACAGGGAAAACATGGCATGAAATCTCTGCTTGAAGGTTCTGGCATGTAAAAGTTTGGTAACCACAGATTTAGTAGGTTCAGGTGTGTAGCTGAGAGTTTGAGAGTGTGTTAATAGCTAAGGAGTAAGTAAAACGCAACAAATGCCTCATACTCATTTTTTATTTTAAATATGTCATTCTGACAGCACATTTCAGAAGTCATTTTGGGTGTCCGTCACTGACAAAAGTAACTGGAGAAAAAGCTTCAATGCAGTGAGGACTAGAAGGAATGGATTTTAACGTATTTCTTATTATGTTTACTTCCAAAGTTTTGAAGTTTTTCATGTCATTTTGTAATACAGTACAACATTTTTATTCCATATATTTTTATTATTTATAAATATTTGGAATGATTTGGGGATTAGAACAGATCAATTTATCTAAAGTGGTACCACTCAGATAGGTAGCTAGCTTGATCAGTCTAACTGAGAGGAAATTGGGTGTCACGTCACGTGCACGAGGAGTGAAGGCGCGGTGCAAGGTGCAGGTTCCATAGGATGAGATTTTAATATAAAAGACACAGACTCTGTACAGAACAAAACAAAAGGCGCAAGGGCCAAACTAAAAGTACACTAAACAGAACACACAAAAGAAACGGGTACCGTGAGGGAATTATGTGAGGGTTGACCAGCAATAACAACAAGAACTCAAAGAACTTAAATACAAAACACACACAGACAAGAACCAATCAAAAACGCCAATTACTTAAACTAAACACAAGACAGCTGACAATGACTAAAGACACCACATCACCCATGAGATTCAAAAGTTCCCCTTACAAAACCCAAAACAGCGGCCTCTACTGGCCGCTGGCCGAGACCTAACATTGGGTTTCCGGTTTTAAGTTCCACTAGGACAGCAGCAGGTCCTGGGGACCTCCTGTCCTGCACAGTTTCAGATATTCTCCACCTTAAACCCACTTGATCAAACTCATGAACTCGTGCTTAGTTACCTGAATTGCTGAAGAGGGAATTGTTAAAACTGCGCAGGGTAGTAGGTTCCCAGGATATGAAAACCACTAAAGGGCAATATGGCTCTCCAACAAAAGGAGGCCAAACCAGCTAAGCTTAAAGATGAATAAAACTTGAGGGTTCCTGAGCATCTATAAAATATCAGACTGTTTTTAATGGTAACGTATTACCCTATTAAACAACCAAAAATGGGTTTAATACCACTGGCATTATTAGTGCTCAAGTTCATGAGAATGGTGCATTGCATCAATGATCTTGCACATTTTACACCTACAACTTTGCTTGCTATCCCCTCATCCATTAACCTCTTTCCTCTGTCTGTCTGTCTGTCTGTCTCTCTCTCTCTCTCTCTCTCTCTCTCTCTCCCTCCCTCCTACAGCCTGTCATGTGGCGTGAGAAAGCCGAGTCTGCAGCCCACCTTTAAAGATGCATGAGGCCGTTCTCTCCCCCACAGAAACCTCGGCTTGCAAATGCAAGCACTCACACTCTCTTTTTTCTCTCACACACATAATTTGCTCGGCATGGCTCTGCAGGGAAATGTAAGATCCCAACCTATGCCCGTGAAGTATCACATCTAAGACACACAGAAATACACAGTTGCTGCAATTAATTACAATCCCAGAATCATTACACATGTGTTCCTTTCATATTTGCATTATTCACACACTTCCAGCATCACTGTGTGCATGTGTCCTAGTATGCTAAAATGGCATGTTCTAAATCCAGATCTCCCGATCCCAATTTCCAATTTCAAAGACTGATGATCTCATGAGTGTTTCAGATATAGCAATGTCCACAAATAAATTAGTTCTGATCGTGAAACCATTAACATTACAAGATGATCATCTGTTCACGAAAACACTAATTTGAAAGGCCTTTGTCATCATGAACGATAAGCATGTTAACCTTATGAGCAAATGTAACAATGTCAAGTCTTTCATAACATTTCAGCTGGTTATGACAGATATGTATGACCTTTTTGCTGTTTATTATTTTCTATGTTGAAATCAAAAGAGTTCAGAAAGTCAATATCATGAAACCAAAGTACATGCTAGCTCACATTACCTCATGTTGACTTTAATCACCCTGACAGCAGAGCAGCCTGCTAGTTAGCTAGCTAACTATAGCTAGACAACTAACAAGTTTCTCTGACAAGTTTTGTGTATTTCAAGCTTGAATCCATTTATGAGTAAAATAATTTCATTCGATCCTAAAGAGTCAATTACTTAATTATGCGATATATGGTCCATATATACGATATAAATCCAAAACTTTGAACTTGATTCCCCACAGAGCTGTTCCCATTTATGTTTTTACCACTGTACTGTTTGTGATACCAGATCTCCTTCCCTTTTACTATAGGAAGTCGTGGGTTTGATTCCCATGACTGCTAAGCACCACTGAGGTACTCATGAGCAGGGTAACGTCCTCACACACTGCTACCCGGGCACTGCGTTCCTGGCTGCCCGCTGCTTCACTTGGTGAATGGGTTAATTGCAGAGGAAGAATTTCGTGCTGTTCACACTGTGTGCTATGGTGTGTTCACCGCTGAAAGAATTTTCACTTCACTTCATCAACATGTAATCAAGTTAACAGATGATGAAGTTCAGGGAACAGGGACAGAGCCCTATGCCCACCCTTTTAAACCATTTTTCAGCATTTTGCAAACTGGAACTCAGAGTGAAGTTACCTGAAAATACCAGGTCGCATTACTGATTAAGCAGATGTCGTCAAAAGGTCAAATTGTCTCACTTAAATCATTGGCAAGGCTAAGCTTCGACTCACTGAAAAGGGACTGATTATATAATACAATTATTATGCATGCCAAACAGGAGGTACAGTATGAGGGCAAAAAGGAACACTCTATGGTACATCTGTGCCTGGCATTTTACATTTTAGAATTAACAAAAACTGTCATGCTAGATGGTAAAGTATTTGATGTCACAACACGACATCAGCCATAACATGATTATGGCATGGTACGTCAGTGTTTTGTAGCAGCGTCCAAGAAAAGTGTTTCTGCTTCCTCATCACTGGTAGAATGTCCAGTGGTGTGTGAAGCCAGTCGAACATCGCAGTACCAGCTATGACAGAACACATTTGTTGGAAGAGCATGAACAGGTCAGTTCCTTGCATGTGCATAAGTATTTGGTGACCAAGTCTTATCCTGATACTGAATCCACTAGTCAGGAGCTCAGCATGTGATACTAAAATACTGCACTACTCCAGCTCCTGGCACTCATGTGCAGCTATTTCTAGACCAGCCTGGAGCAGGGAGAGACCCCCGTCTGTGGTGTAGTATACAGCAGGAATGGGATACATGATGAGGGGAGAAAAAGAGAATGAAGGTGAAGGAATGGCAAAAGATAAAGAGAGGGAGGAGCACCAAAATAGGAATGGAACTGGGATTTAAAAAAAACGTAACAGACTGAATCTGCAGAAAACTGCACTTTCTAAATCCACACACAAAAAAAAATTCAGAAATCCTAGCTCGGTGGGATTAGACTCATCTAACAAAAGACTTTGACCTGATTTCAAACTTCCACTTCATGGAAGTGAGGAAGGCATGGAAAATGGTATGAAGACAGTTACAAAACTTTAATGTGCTTGTATGACTGCATGGGCCTAATCCTGTTACCTACTCTATCTATGTTCAAATGCCAGATTCAATTTTCAGTGCCAAATTCCAGTTTGACTGTTCACCACATAACTGGTCATTTCTTCAAAATAGACGAGGGAACTCAGATTAGCCAGAAAGTGTTCAGAACATTTAAAGCTGAGATGAGAAGGAATGAATGCCCTCTAGTGGTCTGCCTCAGCGTCTATATCAAGAGCATTTTAACTCTGACTTCTTGGCCATTACTGATGACACAGTGGGCTTAGACAGGCTAGCACTAACATTGATCCAGGGCACAGCAAAACAGATTGGGAGACAGTACTCGAACACCAAGATGCTTTGATTCCTAATGACTCACCCAGAAACCTAATATACTTCCTGAAACTAAGGTCTTAATCATGTTTAGAGTTATTTTTGTGGACTTGACATTAACAAGGATCCATCCAACCGTCCACCAATCTATCTTTCTATTCATCCATCTGTCCATTCATTCAATAAAACAGTGGCAAGCATATTCTTTTTAATTGTGTCAGAAACACATCAGCAGATGAAGCAGGCCAGATGAATATTAATCATACAAACCATTTGCAAAAAAAGGGCATCATAGGATGCATCCTTTTTTTTTTTTTTAAGCAAGCCCCCCTAATGATAATGTTTGAGACACTTGTGTTTTAGGGAACAAACAATCCCACACCTACACAAACATGCATTCTTCCCAGGGAACTACAACCACACACAGACTAAAACACACCATGTGAAAATGAAAAATATCATGCCATTTCTTTTTTTCATGTGTTTAATTTATTTTGGTGCTTATGACAAAACTCAGCTTCTGTGAAAACACTGCTTCTGCAAGATCCCGTTTCTTTTTTTTTTGCATAATAAGCTTGTTTTTCATCATGCCTCTCAAGACATTGGGGTGCAAAACAAGCATCACATAAAGATTAGTCAGGCCATCTAATTTGATTCTCTGTTCAGGATTGGTTTCCCACAAGCTGTGTGCTGATCATCTTCCTTTGCTCAACTCCACATCTCACACAGAGTTATAGAGTCTCTCCAAAAAGGCAAAAACAAACGGCACAGACAGCTCTCGAGAGGCCCCTGGATCAGACACCAATTCCAAATTCAATATAGCACATTGGAATCATGCAGGGAAAGTGAATCTCATACTCAGACCCTTCATGGCTGTCTGGATGGGATAGTTGCCTTTGCACAATGGGAGCCAGACACTCCCGAAAAATACGTCTGCTGGGATAGTGTCACGGGACTACGGGAGAGGAAGGAGGCGAGTGAGACACAGGCGCAGACAGACATCTTGATATAGTGGATTTATTCACAACAGAAAACAAAGAACAGAAATAGGCTCGAGGGCCAGAGTTTTAACTA
>JBBJLS010054069.1:0-13242 GCA_037577275.1 Bryconaethiops microstoma
AATGACTGTAAGACTGTCCCTGTAACTAATGACTGTGAGACTGTCTCTGTAACTAATGACTGTAAGACTGTCTCTGTGACTAATGACAGTAAGTTGCTCTGGATAAGAGCGTCTACCAAATGCCCCCCTTTACCTTCGGTCGTCCTCCTGACCATGCGGCCACTGTGAGTCTCCCACACTCTCCGGTCTTGGTCCATACTGGGGTGCTAAAGTGAATAAAGTGTGAACAGAACAGTTGTCCACAGTGTAACACCTACAGTTCAGCAGATGTGTCATGGCTGCTGGTTTTCACGGCCTGTTGCCCGGTCAGCTTGTTTTTCTTCTGCTAAATAAACACGGAGTCCTCTCAGCCCGCAGGCCCGGCCTCCATCTGCGGCTGCAGAAAGAGGCCATTGAGCCTGGCTGGAGGAATTTGGGGTGTTAATGCTATCTTTGAGCCCAGGAATGTGTGTGTCGACTGACGCTGTACGACAGCTGCCGTCGAACACACACACACACACACACACACACACACACACACACACAATCCTCCAGTTCCCACCCATTCTCTCTCTCCGCCAGTCCTGTAAAGGATAAGTAATTAGTGACTTTCGTACCGTTTGTTGAAGCGTCTCCACCATGAAGCTGGTTCTGGGGCTGTTCGCTCTTCTCTTCTGCTCCCTGCTCTTTCAGCTCGGTGAGTCACTAAAAGACTCCAGATTAAACTGTGAGAACTGTGTAATCTACTTAAACACAGTTAAATGGATACGATTAAAGTCTGTTATGACAGACTATGTCCGTTTATGTAACAGATACATGCACATAACATGATGCACGATATAGGTAATGTAGTTATATACATAGTAAATATAGTGCATGATATATTTAATGCATTATGCATGCATATAAACAGCATAATACATGATATAGTTAATGTATTATGCTTGCATGTACGTAGGATAGTATGTGATATAGTTAATGCTTTATGCATGTATGTACACAATATAATACACGATATAATCAATGCATTATGTCTGGCTGTACATACTATAATGCATGATTTAGTTATATGCATTTTACATGCATATACACAGGATAGCATGCAATATTCTTAAAGCTTTATGCATGCTTTTACATTATGTATATTTGATAGAGTTAATGAATTATAAACACATATACCTAGGATAGTATGTGATATACTTATAGCATTATGCTTTAATGTACATAATATTGTAAATTATGTAATTAATGCATTATGTGTGCATGTACGTAGTGTAATACAATATAGTTGATGCATTATGCATGCATTCATATAATATAGTATGTAACCCGTAACTCAGTAACTCTCATGATAAATACCACAATATTTGATGTCATAACAGTTTATGTCTGTTATGGCAGCTCATAACAACATATCTGTCATTTCATGTTTATATCGTGGTTAGTGTTACAGATTAAACTGTGCATAAAAGTCCTATATCATGTACTATGCAATGCATTAACTATATCATGTACTATACAATGTTCATGTATTAACTACATCACATACTAGATTATGTACATGCTGGCATAATGCATTAACTATATCACATACTATACATGTATATACATGCATAATCCTTTATGTATGCATAATTCATTGATTAAATCACATACTATACCAAAAATACACATGCATAATCCATTAGGTGTGCATAATTCATTAACTATAATACATGCTATGTGTATGCATGCATAATTAATTAACTATATTGTGTTTTATACTATTATATCACATACTATACTATGTGCATGCATGCAAAATTCATTGACTAAATCACATACTATGGTATGTATATGCATGCATATTGCATTAACTATATTGTGTATTATACTATGTATATGATACATATGATATGTAAACTGTGTGGAATGTGCTGTGCTGTGGACACTGATACAAACATAGAAATACATTTCCAATACATGTCTAAAAATATTTCATTGTAAACAATATCATCAGCAGAACTGTTTGAATATTTAAATGAAGTCTCATTACTTAGTGATGTCCCCCACTTGAGCATGGGCTCTGCGCAAAAGCAAAATACTTGTTTTCTTTTCAGATTTGCGTTTTTCCAAATACGTTTCTTAATAGAAAAAAAAATAGCAGCAGATTAAACCCACCTGAGAGTCGTCTTGTACTATTTTAGTAACATGGCCAGTGTCACAAATGTGCCTAAGTGGGAATAACGACCAAGATATATTATAAAATCTTAAACATTGCTTCGTTTTTAACCATGAAGAGGAAATATTCAATGTACTACAATATTTCTAGGCTACTAAATTAGAATCAGAATCAGAATCAGGATGATCCCGGAGGAAACTACTCATGTAAATGACTGCAAGACATAGAGACACAGAGACAAGAACAATATAAAATATAAAGTCTAAATAAAATCTAAATGTTAAAAATCTGTAGAAAAAAAACTAAATATGAAAATACAATATGCTGGATACAGAAATACTGGGAATAAATACTATAGATCAGTAACACAGTTTGGAGTAAGTTACTGCACTTAGTAGAGATCAGTAGTAATATTAAATAATAAGATGTAATATTGACATAAGTAGTGATACTGCACATGAAAACTATTGTATATAAGATATTGCACATGGTAAGAAAACTGCACATGAGATACTGCACAAACGATAATGTTTAACACTCGATAAGAACATTGCACAACGCTGCACATGGTAGACTGTTGCACATCATAGCAAAATATCTCATATTAAAAAAAGCTCTTTTCAATTAGAAAAGAAAGAAACAATTTCACTAGTGGTCTCAGACTCAGACTTTGACTGTACATTATAAGTCAAAGGGATTCTGATTCATAAACCAAATTCTGAATAAGGCAAGCAATGCATGTATAGATATGGACTGTCTGTTGGTTTGTAGTTCTAAATTTATAATTCAGTGTGAGTATGATTGGACTATGTATTCAAAACAGTATTTCAGGATAGTACAAATTCAAGTATGCATTCAAAAATACAGAAATATACAATAAGAAATGTGTACAGTTGCAGACTGTAGCCCATCTGTTGCTGCAGAATTTGTCTGCTCCTCTACTCCATCTATCATCGGCCAGTTTCTCACCACTGAAACACTGTTGACCTGACACTGTTTGAGTTGTGGGTCATTCTCAGAACTGCAAGGGCTGAGAACAATAAAATCCCCAGCCAAGAGCGGCTCTGTGGTCACAAACTGAGCTCTGATGATGGGCTGGAGGATGAATAACACAAACTGTGAAACAGCAGTTTGGGCTACAGTCTACGCCAGTACGGCTGAGCTGTAAGGATCTATAAGGAGCTATAAATAAACACTCCAAAAAACACATTTTTTACATTCCTCCATGATTGGAGAATCCCATGAGATCAAATACAGAAATGTTTTACACTGACTTAGATAAAAAATTTAAACACAACTAGCTGGATGTAATGACGTCACAAGTCAGTTATGCATGAAGACCAAACAGTCGATACATTTTGCCTATATATGATGTTATATTTTTGCTAATAATTGTCATTCACAACAATATATGTCATTTAAAATTGTTTGGTTAAGTGTAAACGGTATGGTTGAGTACCACCATGCCCCACTGAGTAGCCGCAGCTCACGAGTTGAAAACCATCCCTACTCACAAGGTAAACCCAGTCCATACTGGTCTCATTCTGGTTCCCCGCTGGTGGAATGCGCTGCCTAACCTGACCAGAGCAGCAGAATCCCTCTCTCCCTCTTAATACTCTCCTCTGGTTCTCACACTGTCCTGACGCTCGAGTGCTTCCTCATATTATAAGTTGCTTTGGATAAAAGTATCTGCTAAATGAATATAATGTAACGTAATGTAAAAACCACAGTGAACAGAACCTGTATAAAGAACAATCTTGACAGCATTATGTTTGTAAATCTGTAGGCATGAGCCAGAAGGAAGGCCAGGAGCCGAAGCCAGTGGCGGACAAAACGCAGAAAGGAAGGCCAAAGGCCATGAAGAAAATGAAGAACACCATGGTTAGACCAAAAGCTAAAGCCACGGTTCAGCCTCCGGTGGCTCAGACGTCCCTGACTCAGGTGTTGGAGAAGGGAAAGTTCCAGAAGGTGGGCAAAACCCTGTCAGTCGCCGCGGGAAACACGTTGGAGTTGAGGTGTAAGGGCAGTCCCATCCAGTGGGGCGTCCCACCTTACCTTCAAGAGGACGATGAAGGACGACTCAGGTATGTGGCCAATACCAGTTGCCGTAGTAACAGTGGCAGGTCAGCGGCTCTGACAAGCATCAGGGCGAAAGGAAGGAAACAAGCAATGAGTTTTAAAGGGGATCCTTCTTGTTTGTCTATTTTTCAGTGCTAGAAAGTGTTGCCATATACCACTGGTTAAACCAGAATAAAGAAGAAACATTTGGATACTCTGATCTGGGATTGTCAGGATGTGTGGTGTGTATCAGGGACACACACTCACAGGAAATACTTCTGAAGCTTTATTGGCAGTCACAGAATACACACATGAGATCTCAATGAATGCTAATAGCAGTGTGAACAAATGAGGCAGTTCACTGGGGCAGCTCAACAAAACTGGAACGTCAATCAGCTTCAGCACAACACAAGCTAAACAGAATCAGTCCAGGTACAGCACTGTTGCAGCTTCATCCTAAACTGTGCAATATTCAAAACCACTAAAGCCCACCATGAGGTTCTATGCGTTCTGTATTTGGCTAGTCCAACTGATCACTGCTGGGGCCCCAGGTCACCACCTTATCCTGGATCTGCAATCGCTGGGTTCCCTTGCCCAAATGTCCAAATGTCCCCGACTGGTTCAGCTGCTTTCACTTCCCCACGTGCTCCTCCCCCAGCAAAGGGCAACTGCTGTTCAGAGCTCTGATGGAGATTGTTGTTCGCGTTCTTGTGGGTTCGAGACTCATAAGCGATTCTTCTAATAAACACTACCTCTACTGACTCTTAACCTTCTATTGTTAGTTTTCCCAATAGAGACTCTCTGCCCTTGCAAGTTCTACAGGAAAATTCTGCTCCTGCATGTTCTGTGGGCCAAACATGCTATAGTGTGTTCTACAGGAAACCCCTGCTATGACATGTTCTATGTGAATCTTCTGCTCTAACGTGTTCCTCTTCAGTTGAGTGGTTTTTAACTCTTAACATTCCTGACTGAGTGAAGTCCAAAATGAAGACCTTTAATGAAGCTTTAATCAGATCCAGCTTTTGGGTCTGAATAAAGCTGCAATAAACCCTGTAGAAGTTGAACTCATTAGCACACACTCTTCAGCAGATATTTTGTCAAAACATTTTCTCGCAAAGTTTCATGTAAGTCAGCAATTTTACACTTTGTGGTTCATAATCTTTGAAGGCTTGTTGTGTAGGCTCTGTTATTTTCCTTTAACGTAGCTCATTTTCATCATCATTCATTCATTCATTCTAGGTTTATTGGATATGATTTTTGATTCTACATGATTTATGACTAAATGTGATTATAATTTTTGCTTCCTTCACCAGGACGGTCCAGCACGAGCGATATGGCACCCTGATTTTAGCAAACTCAACAGGAGCTGACACAGGAGAGTACACCTGCTTCCCCATGTACTGCGAGGACACAGAGTGCAGGAAAGAGTACGACAAAGCCATCAAAGTCTTCATCTTTTTCCCTGGTAACATCCAACTTCACTCAAAATGTGTCTTTCTGTGTGAAACACAACTTGAGGTCAGAAAATTCAGTGTTTTATCAAACTGGACTTTTGTCCAGCAGATAATGCTGTTGCTCTCAGCCAGTAAAGAAGAAACGCCTGCTGTCCCTAATTTATGGCCAACAAATATGACAGAGTTTTATTCATAAGTACAATTATATTCTCATATTGTAAGTCTCTTTGGATAAAAGCATCTGCCCAATTAATGTAATGTAATGTAATGTAATATGCCTTTGTTTACATACATTTAAAAAACATATCTGGGCATACCATTCAAGATAGTCGTAGTTCAAGTCAAGTCAAGTAGGTTCAAGTCAAATCAAGTAGGTTTTATTATCGTTTCTACCATGTACACCCAGTACATAGTGAAACGAAACAACGTTCCTCCAGGAGCAACACAAGGACAGAACAGAACAGAACACAAGACCGCAAGTGCAGACAGGACAAAAAACACAAGAGCAACAATACAACTAGATGAGACAAGACAAGGCAAAAGTTCAATCATTTTTAAACATTATTATATTAACGTAATGACTTCCCTCTCAAATTATTAACTGTAGATGAGTGTAGACGTTATTACTTCAAGATATTAAGTTGCAGGTGAAAAAATGTTAATTCTATATGTTAATTCAAAACTTACCAATGGCATGAAACCACCAACGAGCACTGTGCTAGCTCCAGGTTTAAACCGTCACATATGTGCCTTGAATAGCTTTACATCTTAGACTTGCTTAAGTGGTATCTGGCCACTCATAGAACAGTATTAATGGCCTGATTTTTTTATCTGTACTTTTGTCTATGTTTATAGATAACAGTATGTTATACAAAGTCAGAAACTACAAAGCAAGTTTATCTGAGATCAACTAACATCTCTAGAAAGTTTGAAGCAAGTGTGATATGCAAAAAATTGTAAGTTGCTTTGGATAAAAGCGTCTGCCAAATGCTGTAAATGTGTAATGATTAAAGCATGCAGTTAGCAAAATGCTATAGCACCATTAGCCTAAATGATCTAAGTTTACACAATAAGATTCTAAGTTTACACTTTGTGTGCGTCTCAGACCCCCAGGAGTTATTTGTGCCCTCATCTGACTACTACAAGGCCGTCCAGCTGCGGACCAACAGGCCAGCGGTTCTTCCCTGCCAGGTCACGTCTCCACAGGCCAAAGTCAGCCTGCACCGCGAGTTCCCTCCCATGGAGGTGAAGGTAGATGGAGTGGAGATTTCCTTTGAGGTCACACGAGGTTTTACCATTCACAGGCCCAAACAGCACCACGCCGGCTCTCTGTATTGCGTGGCTAGTCTGGGCAACCTGCGCCAGAGCTCCACCACATACATGCTCATCTACGTCCACTGTGAGTTCACACCACCAAATACTCCAGCACAAGGGCGTAGGTTTGATTTTGACACTGATGGGGGCACAAAACTGGTAACTTTACTCCAGCCATAGTGCGATCATCGATATCTTTCATACATTAACATTAAAGTACATGTTCTTAGTACACGTGGGGGGAACCTACAGATTGGTACTGTCATCCAGTGACCAATAACAAAGTACCAGTAAATTTTTTCGTTTTAATTTCTCATCTGACTGGAACCTTGAAGTTCACATTTTAAGGTACTGTTGCCTTTTCAAACCAGTGATCTAGAAAATCGTATTTGTGTCTAAACATAAAACTACTGTTAACTATATCCACATCATAAATACAAGGATAAAGTATCGTGGTACTGTTTGAGCTTCTAAAAGTTATATACAGCTTCAGCAAGAAACGGCACAGCCAATCAGATAAGGATACTGGGCGTGGAAGGCAAGACTTGCAGTAGAGAAACAGACAGTTAGCTGTATGTGTTCCAACATGGACACAAAATGGTGGTTTTATTTGATTATGTTTTTGTTAAAAATTATTGCTAGGGACAATTCAGTAGTCAATGGATATTGCTCTAACACAGGGACGTTCTCTTCAGACAAGGGTCAGTGTGGCTGTCGATGTTCATTCCAAACAATTAGGAGAACACTTGAATTCTCTTATTCAATGAGTTGATCTTAGTCTTCAAACAGCTCATCATGTGTCTATATGATCTACTGGATTAAAAATCTGTAGCTAAGTAGGCCTTGTAGATAAAACACCCTGTTTAAGCCCTACCCCTTTCTATCACTTCTGTAGCATGTGGTAACTACTATCACTATCCACTGCCAATATTTTGATGTGTTTCCCAATACTTAGAAAAGGGACCAAAAAAGCAATGGATTAGTTTCCATTTTATTTTTCTTATGAGAAGGAATGCCCTACATTCTAAAGCGGAATCATTCCTCTTATAAACCGCCTATTACACCACAATCATTATGTGTCCACAGCATCCGCTAAACTATACTTCATATAATAGCAAGAGCTTTGCGAAACACTAGCAACCCCCTGTAACAACATAGGAAATGCCAAGAAGCCGACAGGGATATATTTGCAACCATCCAAAAACACCTTTAAAACCACACAGCAATACTCCAGCAACCACTTGGAATATCATGAGCTGCTTAGCACCACCCAAGCAACTTCCTGAGATTTCCACTACAAAACCAAACACCTTCCTTTTACCCATTAAAATTACCTTAATTTTGAGCTTAATATCTTGTATGGGAAATTTAAGGGAAAGTGCACAGATTAAGGCTAATTAAGCCGTAGAATTACTGAATTCCTTCCTTACTTTTTCAAACTTGCCCCTTACTTTTTCAAACTTGCTGGTGGCATAGTGGTCAGGGTGTTTGCCCTGCAATCAGGAAATTGTGGGTTTGATTCCCAAGACTGCTAAGCACCGTCCCCACACACTGCTCCCCGGGTGCTGTGTTCCTGGCTGCCCGTTGCTTCACTTGGTGAATGGGTTAAACGCAGAGGAAGAATTTTGTGCTGTTCACACTGTGTGCTGTGGTGTGTTCACATATGACAGAATTGTCACTTTCACTTCACTAAATAATAGAACCTCCTGAATTAACACCTAAAAATTTAAATTTTGCCCTAAATCTAATGTTAAGGTAAAATTAAGGAATCGGTTTCACAAATGAATCGCCACTAATTCAAATAAAGTATTTTCTGAGGTAAACTAAGGAAGGGTTAAGCACACTTTAATTACATTGTGTTTTGTAGTGTCCATAGCAATCGCTGAGCAATATTCTATCAATGTCTTACCCCTAGCAACAACCTAGAACACTATAATCACCCAGCAACTACCTAAGATACCATCACAACTGCACAGCAACACCCTAGCAACAACCTAGAACACTGTAATAACCCAGCAACTACATAATATACCATAACAACTGCACAGCAACACCCTAGCAACAACCTAGAACACTGTAATAACCCAGCAACTGCCATAGATACCATAACGACTACACAGCAACACACTAGCAACAACCTAGAACATTATAATAACCCAGCAACTACCTAAGATACTATAACAGCTGCACAGTAACACCCTAGCAACAACTTAGAACATTATAATAACCCAGCAACTGCCAGAGATACCATAGTAATCACGTTCAAATGATTTTTAACAGTGATTTTTAACAGTGTTCAAATGTTTGGTGTCCTGACATTGCAAATAAATAATTTGTCTTTAAATAATAAATAAACATAAACCATACACAAAATAAACTCTTACTGAAGCAAGATGCTGTGCAGCTTACAAACCACCTGAATAGTTTACATGACTGACATGAAGCTGCCAGTTTCCTATTGGTATGAATGATTTGACAAATCAGGATGCCCTTTCACTTTGATTTAGATGCAGCAATGAGTTGCATTTACGGTCATGCATCAGTGTGTAATGTGAATAGTGGAGAATTTTATATCCTGCATTTCTTTGTCAGACCCAGCCGCGCCCCCTGCTCCCGTTGTCCAGGCCTCGTCGGGCTCCGTGACTTTGGGACAGAACCTACAGGTCACCTGCACAGTGGTGGGAGAACAGGATGTGCAGGTGGACTTCACCTGGGAGTATCCTGGTCAGAAGGTGAGAGCAAAGACCCTCACTGGTGACTTTTCATAGAAACCCCTTGTAATTTAGGAGGATTGAGGTAGGGAGGATGAAATGACGTAAAATTCATAAAATCTGATTTCAGTGTAACTGGTGTAAATCAGTCTAGAACCAGTGTTTATCCTCAGAACTCAGAGTGTATCAGTGAACTCTGATTTCAGTAAATATAAACAGTGTAAAACAGTCTAGAACGGGTGTTTACCCTCAGAACTCAGTGTATCAGTAAATTCTGATTTCAGTAAATATAATCAGTGTAAAACAGTCTAGAACCGATGTTTATTCTCCTACACGCTCCCCGTTTGCCTCTCTTTCTCTCAGCGCGCCGCCGCTCGGCCGCTCTCTGGAGCCCCTCCTTTTGTGGGTTTTCCCCACCCAGTTGTGGGCGGAGACTATCCTGAAAGTTCTCCTGGTTCATAGATCTTGTGATTTTTAGTTTGTTTCTATGATCTAAAATAAAAGAAATCTGTTCATTTTGAGCACCAACATAAACCAGGGGAACTTCCATATAAGGAGCTGTTGTACCATATGATGATAATTTACCATCTGTTGCGCTCTGGATCAAAGGGTTTACCCCGATAACTCCACTTATACTCTGGTCCTGGTGTGTTTTCAGATTGGCCGGCCGCTCTACACTCAGGACAGTCTGCAGACAGTGCAGGTGGACGGGCGGAGCCGGCAGCGCTCCCAGAGCGTCCTGCAGGTGGACGAGATCCGAGAGGTGGACCAGGGCACCTACACCTGCACCGCCCAGAACCTGGAGGGCTCACGCTCAGACTCCACTACAGTTAAAGTACAGCCAGCTCGCAGCAACAAACCAAAGAAACCATGAAAGGGGTGCAATGCAGCCATGACTGACCTGAGGACAGACTGACCAGTCAGCTTTCAAGGATAAGGTTGCTTGGTAACTTCTGACATTCTGGGCATTCTGATATAAATGTAGCATTTAATCTTTATTTTTGGTGTTATTCTACAGTTCACCCTCCACCCAGTCATCAAGAAATGCACTGACATAGAGGCTAATAGATACAGGTATTGCATTACTTTTTAGCATTAGCATTAGCCATCTGGCAACCCTCTGCTTTAGCCTGCTAGTGCTAAAAACAACTTTTCACACAGCTGGCCTTCAAGTATCCACCCTAAAGCACTTGTAGTCTAACTCTGTCCGTCATTGTGAATTATCAGAAAAGGAGTTTTCCTAATCTTTAAAACAGAAAATATCAGTACCAGCATCAGAAAGCTTAATTTATCCTGGAGGAAATTGCTTAAATTACTTGATAGGCTGTTTTAAGCAAAGCTTCACACTCTTGTCTGTGTTTATAGGTAACAATATGTTGGATAATCTCAGAAACCATACACACAAGTCTATTAGATGTTACTGAAGCAAGTGTGTGATGATTTAGGCAGTTAGCAAAATGCTAACAAGTTGCAATGAGTTTCATTATATTAGCCTCCTAGCTCGTGTGTGATGGGGGAATGGTACATTGGACTGTAACCACTCTCTGAAGCTTAATCGTGTAAACGAAATTTTTTTCATGCTGCTGAAACTCTCTTTTATTTGATCCGTCTGTTTCTTTATCCAGAACAGTGTAATGATTTCTCTCTCTCTTCAGACCTGAAAGGCATTTTAGGCTGTACGTTCAGCTTCACTGGCCATACTGAGAAAGGCTCCCACAGTTTTCACCTGCTATGCAGCATTTGTTGCTTTCTTGATGGCATTGAGAAACACATCAGTTTCCAGAAAAAGCTCAGCACTCTGTGCACTTTTCTTGCACAAACAGAAGAAGCTACAAATCCGGCAACGCATAATCAATTTGTACTTAGAAAATCAACAAAGCTGTTTGACTGTGGACTGGGCTGCATCACATGAACTCAAACCAATAAGATCTGCAAGGGTGACGAGTTAGAAATCTGCACACACACACACACACACACACACACACACACACACGCTGTGTGCCTAGTGGTTAGGGCATTCACCCTGCGATCAGAAAGTCGTGGGTTCGAATCCCAGGACTGCTAGTGGCACCACTGAGGTACCCTTGAGTAAGGTACTGTCCCCACACTCTGCTCCCCGGGCTCTGTGTTCCTGACTGCCCACTGCTTCACTTGGTGAATGGGTTAAATACAGAGAAAGAATTTCACACTGTGTGCTGTGGTGTGTTCACATGTGATGAAATGGTCACTTTACTTTACACACACACACAAACAAACAAATTCCTCTACCATATTAGTGTCATGACTGTACTGATAACGATCCACTACCCAAAAAGCACCTGCTTCCTAGGGGGTCCTGGGGGTCCTGACTATTGATGAACAAAGAAAAAAAATAACCCAGAGAAAAAGATAAACAATCTGTTATAAAATACAAAGTGCTCCTGTATGGTCAGTCGAGCTGATGAATGGACAGTGAGTGTAGAGTCATTGGGTGGACACAATGAGGTGTGTGTGTGTGTGTGTGTGGGTGTGTGTGTGTGTGCACGAGAATGTATGTTACATGTGACGGATTCAGAAGCAGGAGTGGAGTCTCTTTGAGGTTTATGACTTTACTGACATCAGCAGCTGTGAACACATACATAGTGTGATGAGATGTGTCTCCACAGACCACAGAGAACATAAAACAACATCCAACTGAGTGCAGGTTCCAACAGAAACAATACAGACAACACAATAAACAGACAGCACAATAATGCACAGTAATGTAATGTAACAGTACAGTGTGAACGGGATTGTAAACCTTCCAGAGTAACGAGTGTTACACCATAAATATGATTATTGTTCAGTAGGCAGTTACACCATTGAAGGAATGACAGAAACAATACAATTAATAGACAATACAGTATTGTAACAGTACAGTGTGAATGGGATGTAAATCTGAGACATTGCAGTCTTGAAGTGACTGAACTGTACGGTAAATATTAGCTTGGTTGTGAATGTGCAGAGGAATGTGTGGTTAAGGATGAAATGGAGAGAGGATGAGCAGTGAGACATGTTGCGAAGAAGTAAAGCTGTGCTTGATTTAGACTGAAAACATTCATTTAACTTCTGACACACTTCTGCTTAAAACAGCTTCATTTTGTGTTCAGTGTTCATGTGACATTAATTTTTATTAAAACATACAAAAGTTTCTTGTCTTTTTTTGTCCAAAATCTGGTTGTGTAGTTTCATGCAAAATTTTGGCACCTCTGATAATTTAATGTACTGTAGAGTAAATAAATATTAAAAAAGGTCATATCCTACATGACACAGCATAGAGTCAATGACAGCTAACTGCATAAACACTGTGAACATACTTCTGTCTACCAGTAAGTAAGCAGCACTGGTGACTGTGTGAGTGAAACAAGTGAGTTTTGGAAATTCTCATAATCTTGTACTGTGTATTATGCAGGACTGAGGGAGTTTTGGAAATTCTCCTAATCTTATACTGTGTATTATGAGGACTGAGTGAGTTTTGGAAATTCTCCTAATCTTGTACTGTGTATTATGAGGACTGAGGGAGTTTTGGAGATTCTCCTAATCTTGT